>JAOXJK010000032.1:1613673-1629875 GCA_025774025.1 Xenus cinereus
CAGTTGTTTCCCTCCCCACCCCCATTGTATTACATCCTCCCCCTTAGCACCTTAGTTTAGACATTGCAATTTTATTTCAAAATCAATGCATTTGTAAATAAATGGCAGGAGCCTTCTTTTCAAATGAATGGAAATAATGGTGCTAAACTAGTTTTGGTGAGTGGGCCAACAGCTAATTTCATTCAACTGGTGTTAACGAGCCAATAGGAAGGAACCATACACATCTCCTATAGACAGACCTTAGGCTGGCCAGACACTTAATATTCAAGCTGAACTGACTCATCACATGCTCACAGGATTGCTAAATCTGACACAACGAAAGGAAAAGGAATGGGTGGCAGCAGCTGGAGAAGACATGGACCCCATCAGTAGTAACCTGCAGAAAGTCTGACATTGTAGAGCTGGATCTGCAAGTCCTAGGTCTGAGATGCAGACATTGCTTGCTGTGGCAGACGTTTCTGAATGTCCCACAGATTTGGTTAAACATTTATGGTATGGTTATCTCTAAAATGTAATTAGTATGTCAGATGTGCCAAGCAAAACTTTTCTAGCTGATACTAAAGCTGGTTAAATTTTAGTAATCATCGCTCTAAAAGGAAAAAAGAAATGCTCAGGTAGCAAAAAAACCTGCTGAAACTCAACTGAAAAAGTTGAAATTTTTTACTTGCTGAGGATTGTTTTTTACTAAGATTTGATTTATTCTATGATCCTATATGCAGGGATAGTCTCTTTTCAAATATGCAGGGAATATCACTGCAAACGATGACTCTGCACTGCATCCAAAAACCCTGCCTAATTTTTAAAAATCATTTTCATTCCTTGCAGTGTGTATGCCATGCCTTTCAACTGCTTGCTATAAGACACTGCTGCTGTCTAATGAGGCGCTTGAGGCAGTCTGAAAAGAGGATGATTGTTTTACCCCAACTGATGTTTTAAAAGCTAAGAAGCCAAATTGCACCTGCAACTGGATACAGTGAGTCAAAGCCAGCATTTGGTCCAGTGTTCTGTAATGAAATTCTATGGTTCCCTCTTCAGCTTTCCAAAAAACCCTCTCCATCTCATAAAGTAGAAAGGTTAGAAGGCCATGCAAGCCTGGGTTAAATGAAATATTTTAATAAGCAGGAACAGAAACAGCAGAACTACATTTAATAGTGCATACAGTTTATTTGCAGTGCATAGACATCATTTTTCTGTGTTCAGAAAAACACCCATAAAACTGAAGCTTCACAGACATGAAACCCCGGAGATGATGAACATTAAAACAATATACCATGATATGTTAGCTCATCTAAACAGAAAAACATCATCATTCTCATATTCAGTTGCTAATCTTAATAAAAGCAATGGAAACACAGAGAAAGGCATAAGCCTGGAAGAGGGGGAGCTGGTTACAAATGGAACTCTTAGGGCTGACATACTGCTCCTGAATTTCAAGGGCCATTAACTTACTATCAAATATAGTGTGGCACCTGCCTTGACATCTGGCTTTTCAAATCTATCTCTAATGACCAGAAAAATTGAATTTAAATTCTGCAGCTACTGACAGGTGCTTTTGTTAAGGGATATGCCTCAAGGATATTTATCATAGAGGTCAAAAAATGAGAAAGGCTGCTTTTCCTCGACCCCTTGCTCCATCCACTGAGAACTTTATTGTTTAAGAGCTGGTTTTGCAAAAACCTGTGTAATTTGCCATACTAGTTAGCTTTTTTTTACAGTCTAAAATCAAAAGACCCTTTGTATGGACATGAGTAAGTCCTAATTGAGATTAAATTGAGATTCTGCTGCATGGTATAGTATTGGAACCGTTCCAGCATCTCCACCTGGTTTGAAAATTATTTATTCTATAAAGTGTAATAATCCAGTTGAGAAATTTTCTTTTACTAATTAAAAAAGGAAGGGCTGGATGGACAATCCTGATTATCAAGAAAGTCAGATTATTAGAAGTCATATATGTGAAATGATGCAGTTCATTTTTAAGACAAAGAATACTCCATACCAGCTGGCCTTAGTGTCTGTAAAATGTGGAACTAAACAATAATGTAAACATGGCGTCTAGCTTAGGCATTTAACATGGACCTAAATTCCCAGTATAATAAAGGGATAAGAGTACATACTTTTGAATGCCTCAGAGGAGAACCTGTTTTGCTACCTTAGATTTAATGAGGCAACCTGATTTAATCTTTAATCTTTCTTCAGTGTAATCTTGGCCTCTGAAGTCAATACCCGGTGAAAACTATGCAAATAAAATATGGTTAGCTGGTAAGCTGGACAATCATATCAAGAATCTCGTGCTTGATTACTAGATACTGGCACAATCTACAAGAGATTCACCCTGGTCTGCTGGATTTAGGAAAGTTTGCTGAAGGCAACGATAAGCATGAATTCAAGAGGAGAACACATCTGAACCTGAAAAAATAAAATGTGGTTAGAGCATGATGCATTTCTCTCAGCTGGTAGTTATTGAAAAGAAGTACTTGGTAAGTACAGCATATGAATGTCTGTAGTTTTGTCACTAGTTAATGCTAGATGTGGCTGAATCATTTTAGAAGGGGATTATACTTTTACATTCTTATTAGCAGATACTGTTAGATAACAATATGGTGTTACTGACATAACACTTTGTTTTGTTCTTTTTTCTATTTTTTCTTATTTTTTTGGTTCACAAAAGAGTGCTTCTGCTAGTGATGGATTTTGCAGTGGAGCATAACTAATGCACTTTGTTTTGTTATTCCATGCAAAATTTCACATCTAAGTTGCATAAGTTACCATTGCCCTGGCATTCTAATTGCATGGTCCACTAGAATCCAATATCCTGGAGCACGGAGCATTAGACAGCATGGCAAAAAATAAATACGTTCAGCTGCACAATGTAAAACTAAGAATACAGTCAGTAATGTGTATTAAATGATGCTCTCTCTGCAAATGGATGAATGGGAGATTTTACTGTGGCCTGTAAAGTTTCTTTGAGCTTTGTATCACAGAACATGTCTTTTTATATGGAAGATCCTTTCCGTGGTTTAATGTATTGAGAATAATGCAATTTTTTACGCAATTGCGACATCTTTTCTTCTTTTGATGGATCTAGTCCCTTCACATGAATATCTCACTGAAGACCAGCATGGACTACTGCATCCTTCATGTCTTGGTTATGGCAAAGTAACTACATTCAGTAGAATGCAGATTGCCTTCTACCTGATAGTCTGCAAGTTCCGATTACATCTCTGTAACAAGGAAGAATTTTTCCATAAATTCCATTTCTAGCTCAATGCTTCTTACACAGGATTTAGTGATACGGCTCCAGCTGATTTCCGAGGAAGGTAAGTCAGATCAAGGTTGATAGCTTATCCAAAATTCACCTTAAAGATGGGTTACATCTATTCATCTTTAGATGATACATATCTATGCCTGAGTTTATCTGCCATATTTCTTTATATATTGTAGATTTTATCCTTTTATACATTTCAGGCACTAAATGACAGAAAAATGAATTCTACCTCAAGCAACTGCAAAGTAAAGGGGCAACAACTTGCTCAAAAATAACATTCTCAGGCTGAAATCTTGTAGAACAGCAACCTATGAAACAATTAGATGCACTAATTGTTACAGGTGGATGGAAACACTTCACCAGCTTCTCCTGATTTGCTAAAATCATGAACCGAGGCAGTGATTTGTCAGAAGTTCTCTTGGTTATATATGTAAAGGTGGGTGTAGCTCAGTTTGGTTTACTATGAGGCCATGAAAATGCTTGAACTGACACAGGAGAAGGTCATTGATGTAGCCAGGCAACCTTTCTTGGTGCTGTTACTTCATGGTGGTTTGAGGGAATGGTTTCAAGCTGCAACAGGGTAGGTTTAGACTGAACATTAGGAAACAATTCTTCACAGAAAGAGTGGTCAGAGACTGGAAGAGGCTGCCCAGGGAGGGGGTTGAGTCACCATCCCTGAATGTGTTTAAGAGCCATTTAGATGTGGTGTTGGGGGATATGGTGTAGGGGAGATCTTTGTAGAGTAGGGTTGATGGTTGGACTTGATGATCCCAAGGGTCTTTTCCAACGTGAATGATTCTATGATTTTTACATCTTCTGCTAGTACCATCGGTCTACGGATCCATGGAGATGGACTTCTGCAGCTGAAATCCCCTGTCGTACAATATGCCTGCTCTTAGCACCGCTGGAACCCCTGGAGAAGGCAGTATCCTCCAAAAAACACGGATAGGCAGGTTTTCCAGTTGCGTTCTCTGATGTGATGATCCCCTAAGGATGCATTTCTCGGTGGCCACGTACCAAGGAATTTCGGGTCTTGGAAAAATAGCTACCTGCCTAAATGGTGCATCAGCAGCACATCCATCCAGAGCCTTGGCTAAACTCACGAGAAAAGAGAATTCAGGAGATTAAGAAATCCCATTTAATTGCGCTGCTTCCTCCAGAAACACATTTTGCTTCTGAGCGATAAGGGATGGGCTATTTAAGGAGGATCCAGCCCAAGAGAGCGAAAATTTGATGGTTGTGCTGGCTGTTTCACAAAAAGCCAGGCAAGCTGCAGGCACCCTGCTTGGCAGGGTACAGCTCCGCTACGGCAGTGGCAGTGGTCCAAATCCCAAAGATTTTTGGCCAAAACAGTACCCCTGGACTAACACCATCAGCAGCAGGCTCTGCTCATCGCCACCAGTTCTGAATATTCTCTCTCATCAAAAAAACCCCACCTTCTCTCAGGGGGTCATGCCCACAGCCCGTGAGTAAGCACCAAGAGAAAGTTTTCTTCAGGTATGCAAGATGTGTGCACACTCAAATAAATGCAAATTTATTTGCTTTTAAAACTATGTATCCATCTGTTAACCCCTGTCTTCCTCGCAGCACCTCTGCTGCATTGCCCACCATCCCTCCGTCGTGCCACCAGCAGGCTCCCGAGCTTTCTCCACAGCATATATCCCATGAAACACAGGCACAGCAGAAGTATGAGAGTGCAAAATAAAAGGAAACTTAAATTTATGCAAACGCGGAAGAGAAAAAATCTTCAAATGAAAGAAGAAAATCACAGCCCCCAAGATCACCAGCCCGGAACTTTGTCACTACCTAGCACGCTATAATGAGGCTATTTTTGCCTTCCAAAAGGAAGCTTCCAGAAAATTGTAAAACTGCATGAGTAATTCTCACTAATCTCCTTTTCCACACTCCGACGATGAGCTTTTTTAGCAGCATAAAACCAGCCTGAGGGTTGCTGTGGCCCTGCTTGGGCTGGGTGAGGCGGGGGAAGAAGGAAAGGTGACGTCCTTACCTTCAGGATGGGCGCCATGAAGACAGACACCCCGGTCAGGATGAAAACGATGACCCCGGTGACTCTCTGCTCCCTGCAACAAAACCACCGGGTGAGCAGCACACCTTCAGCCTTCACTCTGCTTTTATTCCCTCTCAGAGTACTCAAAACCAGCACAAAACCCGCTTTTCCACCCCATTTTCAAGGCCGAGTGGTGGTTACAAGCCCACAGCACGAGGCAGGTACCGCCATCCTGACCCAGCCTCATAAATCTCTTTTTTAAACCCCAGATCAGCGTTAGCTCCTTTGTTTGTGGATCAACAGAGCTTTGCTACTGAGTCAGGGGTGTGTTTACACGTCAAACACTAGAAACCGTTAGCCAGCAATCCAGATTCTCTGCCCAGCGGTATTTGCGGCGCCCAAAGAGGCCATAAATCACGGTCTCTCCACACTTAGATGAGCAGCATATTTCCAGTCCTGCTCATAGTACTCCAGGAGCTGGGTAAACGGCCCAGGGCCCTTGTGGGGTGCCGAACACATGCCTTCATCGGCACCCACAGCCGATTTTTGGGCTCCCTCCAGCCCAAAATACTTTCGAAAATGACTCCACAGTCATACTGCAGAGCACTGAAAGTTCGGCCATTATATTCGGATTTAGTTCGCCCACACAAGCGGCCCGATTTCCAGAAGTGCTCCTGTTGAAAGCACTTCAGACCACTTAATTAAGGCAACCAAACACAGAAAAAAGAATTGCTCGATTAAGTAGAGCTGATTGCTTCAGGCATGATGGGTTTAGGGTTTTTTTTTTACCATTATGTTTGCTAATGAACGCCTGGTTTAATTTCCACGGATAAAGAAATCTGCAGAAAATTTATCGCCTTTCTCAAATGTAGGGAAACCGCGTCTGATCTGGCGGAATAAGCTTTTGAGGAGTTACACGGGGATTTGTCCAAGGCGTTGCTGAGAGACTGAATCTCCCAGCCGGGTTTGGAAATATGAAGAAAGCAGCACGAAATTCTTCTTGACAACTTTGCAGGGTCCCATGGGCACCAGAGCTCGCTCTAGGAAGCCCTGTGCGTTTTGGGGTGACTTCGATGTGCATGGCCAAAGCGGATCAAGAAAAGGTCTAAGCCCTGGGGAGAAGTTTCCTTCCTCTCCTCCCTTGGCACAGACTCTTCCCCGCCTACGGGCGACGCACGTAGCGCAACAGTTTTCTTCCTTTTCAAGAAAGGGTATTTGCAAAAGGGCTAACGCCAGATCAGCTGCTCACCGGATATATCCTCCGCGGACAAAAAAAAAAGCTGTAAGGAAGCACAGCTGGTCTGAAGATTTACAGCAAATCTAAGAGCTATTCCCCCTGAACCTCTGCGCGTGTCCTGCTCGAAGCAAGACCATTTATAGTGCAAACTGGTCTCTGCAGGCAAACAAGGCAATTAAGGCCCTTCTGGTTGGACGTACCTCACTCCCAAAAACTTGGGCTGTTCTCCAGGGGCTGAAGTTTCTGTCTCCATCTTCAAGCTGTCGATGTGAGCGATGGAGATGACGGTAGCAGCAACGTACCAGGGCAGACCCATAAAGGAGCACACGATCATCAGAATGGCCACCCAGAACAAATCCAGGTGGTAGCCAGCACCTTTCTGTGAAGGGAGAAAGACAACCTTCAGCTTAATTATTCCAAATACCTACAGAATGGCCAAGGCTCTGGCGCAGGGGCAGAGGTGCACCAAGCAAGGAGTTCTACAGCATCTTTTGGCCATCAGAAGTTGTCATAAGAAATAGCAGAGTAGGACACATTGATCCTTACAGGATGAATTACCCACCTATGCAGGGAAAATAGGTAAATGTTACAGCTCCTTCAAGCTCTGAAAACAACAGCATGCAGTAAGGACAGGAGAGCAGCAGACCTGCAAGCCTCGCAGAAGACCAAGCTCCTTCTGAACATTACGTAGTGCTTGGAGGTCAAGCTGGTACAAGCCAAGCCATGCGACCAGTCCAAGAGGGACTGGAGACAGCAGACCATGAGTTAGAGACAATCAGAGACAATCACCACGTTCACCAAAAAATATGCGGTGAGATACACACCATATCTTGTCAACAAGCAAGCCCTCAATATATACTTCTCTATATTTTTTAAATATATATGTGCACACACACAGCCAACTCTCTCAGCCATAATGGGTTTATAGTGTTCTGAAGGAGCTCCGCATCGCCTCTTAACAACCAAAAAATGAAACCCCATTATGAAGTGCTATTTTTATAATATGTTCCTAATTTTGAATGAGGTATCGCAGTGTCAAGCAATCCAATGTCCGGCACCATCCCATCCCCTGCTGCCTCCCCACAGCATGTACGAAAACCCAACGGCCCGTTTTCACAGCACAAGACAGGGCAGGAGGAGAGTTTGAAGAAGGCGAGCGGATGGAAGATGGTCTGCAAAGCAGGAGAGCGGTTTTCAACAGTGGGAGCCACCATTTGTCCTACTGGTCTGCTACAGGACTTCTTCTGCCGTGGTGGGAGGCCAGGATGGGTACCTTTGGGTGCCAAGTCACATCAGTGTAAGCAACAGCTTGGACGTGCACAGAGCTTTACACACCCAAACCACCGTTTAAAACCAGCCCAAAGCCTACTCTTAGTTTTAAGCAGCTGTTGTAAAATACCTCTCAGTGTAAGAACTTCATGGAAGTCTACCTGAAAGCAATCTCCCAGACACAGGGTGCCCACCTAAAGGTATCGTTTACTGTCTCAGAGGGAGGGCTGAACTCCTGTATTTAGGATAAAAAGCGACTGTGGAATCTCACGGTTGGGATCTCACAACTGGTTTAAGCCCTACTGGTCATGCCTGGTGGTGGAGGCACCCTCCTCAACACCCAACTCTAGGCTCTCTTGGGGAAATCAGCAAGAGCAGCTGATGGGCTCATACCCTATGGAAAGGAGAAAGCTGCCCTCATTCTTTCCTCCTTTTTAAAGACCTCTGATCTTTTCTTTTTAAAGAATGAACTAACACAGGAAATCCACAAGTGCCAAGAGAAGAAGTGAAGAAACAAAAGAGCCACCAAAGAAAGGGATCTTCAGAAAAACACTAGACAAATCTCCAAGGTTTGCTATTTTAAAGAAGATTAACCTTTTTTTAATCCCATTCAATTTGATTTTATTGGAAAGAACAAATGATCTGGACCTTCTTGGTGACCCAGGAGGGAAAGCAACCCAGCTCCTCTTGAATAGACCTCATTGTTTCCCTTCTCATGGGCGCGCTGCTTACCTTGGCTGGCCTGCAGCATGGGGACAGACACCCAGTGACACCCTGCCCACACTTTAGTGAGGCACCAGCAAGAAAAAAACCTCATCCTTCTTCTGGCCTACACTAGATTTTTGTACGGAGGTGGTTTTTGGAGCAGAGGAGCAGGATCGGGCTCGAGAACCCCAAATCACAGAATCACAGAATGCTATGGGGTTGGAAGGGACCTCTGGAGATCATTTCCTCCAACCCCCTGCCACAGCAGGGGCACCCACAGCGGGTCCCACAGGAACGTCTCCAGGTGGGTTTGGAATGTCTCCAGAGAAGGAGACTCCACCACCTCTCTGGGCAGCCTCTGCCAGGGCTCTGCCACCCTCACAGCAAACAAGTTCCTCCTCATGTTCAGATGGAACTTCCCATGTTCAAGTTTGTGTCCATTTCCTCTTGTCCTACTTGCCTTGTGAGCACATGCTCACAACCATAACAAAGGAAGCAGGAAATAATTTTTTTATATTAAACTGTACTTTGCTGGAGTGTTTATACTTCATTACTAAAAAATACACCCAGTGCTGATAACACAACTGTGTTCAGTGTCTATAAGCTGAAGAGATGAGAGGCCTCCTCTTCATGGGGCAAGAAAAGTGGATATATTCTTCCAGCAATTAAGAAAATGCTATGTCTGCTCAGGTGCAGGAGACAGACCCAAAACTGAGATGGTGTCAATGATTAGCCTTCCCCTGAGGAAGATGTGGGCACGGTATTACATTTATCTGCCCTGATCCATATGGCAAAAAAGTGATGTTCTGGGTTGTTATCTGATGATAAACCATCACCCAGCACTCATCACGTAGCACAACAAACCTCTCCCATCCCCTGCTTCTCTGACTTTCTCCTCCTGGTCAGGCTCAGGACGGTCTTAAATCACATGTCGGTTGTCTCATGTCCACAGTGACCACATGAATTGAAACATCCTCCTCTTTTTCAAGTGAAAGCTCCATTCACATTTCCAACAGCTCTCAATTATATCTCAATAGGTATCTAAATAATGACCCAGCACTACCCATGTTTTGAGGGAGTCTTTCCTCTCATGGGTTAGACCACTTGAAACGTGTCTCGTTAGCAGGAAGGGAGAGTCTCCTTTTACAGGAATTTAATATTTTTCAATAGAACTGACCGTGCAGGGAAAGGAAAAACCCTACAGGCATGAAAAACTGCATAGCACCGGTCTGGAAAGTTTATTTTAAAAACATTACTCCATCCTAGGCTGTTATATGTCAGCGGATATAAAGCTCTTCTTTAAATAACATCCAACTGTGGCTATGCCCTTGGTATGCCCCAAATCTCTTTGGCTTATTGCTAGTATTTTCCAAGCACAGTACGGCCAATGCAGCTGTCATGCTTGGGCCATCTCTGGCCATAGCCACCATAGGAGGGGTCCTGACATCGTCCTGGTGCCCCAAAGCCTGCTTCCAACAACCTGACCCACAAACTCTCCCCACTGAGGGCCCAAGCACCCAAAAACGGGCACTTTCTGCAGATCCATGCATGACCTGGCAGATCCACTCTGGCCACCTTCATTTTCCTTTCCATTATAGCGCAGCAGACTCACCAAGTCTCCCCTTATAGCCTATGGCAGGAAGAAAGCTGACCACAATCACAAAGCAACCTTCTCTCCTCGAAAACAGCAGCAGATGATAGGGAATGGGCCCATGCCTTTGAGGGAGGAAGGTGGTAGGAGGAAAAACAGATGTTGAGAGTCATTTGGTGCTAGAGGAGAGGTTTGAGTTAGCTGGACCTGAGCCTGGGACTGGTTTCCCTAGAGGACTAGAGTCTGTGAAGTGAACGGCCACTTGGAACCACCAGCACTACCAAAACCCGGTGTTTTTTTCACGCCAGCTGTGAGGCAGCGAGCGATCAGACCCTTCTGCTGGCCCCAGTCCTTTTCCTGAACGCCTTGCTGAAAACACCACCAGAAAGAACATCTGCCAGGCCTCCTCACGGGGAAGCACCCTACTCTTCCTCGGGGTTCCCTAACATCGGAACCGGGGACTTGTTTTAAAGGAATGAACGGTTTTGGTAGTATGTAAAACCGTATTTGCTGGACATAGTGGAGAGCATGAGTTTACCCTACGCCAGCAAAGATCAGGAATGACAGACATCGCAGTTTCTGACTGCGTTTAATTTAATGATTTCTTATCTCCTGTTGAAAAGCAGATGTGTAATATAACTTTATGTTTGCGGATAGATGCAGACCCTCTTTCCTAGCCAATACTTAGAAGTTTCCTTTGCCATTCTCCAATGTTTGCAGTTGGAGACTGAAGCTCTTGCAAGAAAAGAGCAAAATATTATGATGATTTTAAGAAAATGTATGGGTTGACAGGAAAAAGGGCTTTAAACAAAAGTTCTGCCTCTCAAAGGAGGGTTGCTCTAATTTCTTCTGGCTCTAGCCACACTGTTTAGTGGTGGTTTTGGCAATGTCAGGCTGATGGTTGGACTTGATGATCTTAAAGGTCCATTCCAACCTAGATGATTCTATGATTCTACAAGCAGGGGGTAGGATGCGATGGCTCCAAGTCCTTTCCTTCCCCTGGAAGGGAAGGGGTAGCTGGCTGGTTTTGTGAAATCTGACTATTCCTGGCACGGGACCTGTTTGTGAAGGAAAAGGGAGGAGCAATCCCAAAGGTTCTCATGTGGGATCGCTTCAGGCCGCACGACAGTGAAGCCAACCAAAATTAGGAAGTGCTTACTGAAGGAGACATGGTGAGCTGGCCCTGCACAGGGCTCGTCCTTTAGGAGGAAGGCAAACTCTATTTGTGCAAGGCTCAAGATTTTCAACCGAATCAGTGGTTTTCCTGGCAAAAAACTCTACAGTAGTCAACAAAATCAATATTGTTGTTAAACACCAGCAATGACACTTCTGAGGTGGCATGTACGTTCAACACCACCACGGGCCCTCCTCCATCTCCAGCACAGAAAAAGAACCGGGCAGCTCTTTGTCCTCCAAGACACGATGCGCACCCACCTTGAGCTTGTGCTCCTTCCTGTTGACGATGACGGCTGTGATTTGCTGGTCCATGAAGATGAGGATCGTCACCAGCAGTGCAGGGATGGCCGCTGCCAGGTACACCCACCATGGGTTCCCTCCAAAAGGTGGGATAAACCAACCCCTCTCGGGACTGGTTGGCTTTTAAGGGCAAGGAAAGGAAAACTTGCATTACAATGAGAACATAGGAGTGATGACATCCCAAACACACTTGTACTTCCAGCAACGGGGCTACGGGGGGACACTTGACGTTAGAGAGCAATTCACCTTCACATTCACAGCAACAAAAGGTTCAAAGTGTGGAGGCAGGATTTAAGAGATAAGTCAGCCAACCCAAATAATGCTAATAAAAATAAGATAGCTGACTACTCTCCTGCTTTGAGGGCAAGTCATTTTATACAGGGCAGACGGGTGGAAAAGGGAACCTCTTCCAAAGGCCACCAAACAAAGCCGACCACAACGTACCTTGAATTCACTTGGCACAATTAGTTTTGGTGTGTCCACACCTACCAGGGCATCTATTCCACAGAAAATCAAAATGGACAAGATAATGGCAAAGTCACTGATGAGCTTCCGGGCCTGAAACGGGAGTTGATATCAAAACAGTAGTTAGCGCCATGAAAGACCATTTCACCCACACTTTAGTTCCTACGTGATACTCCAGGCTTGCGTTTGGTGGCAATACAGGCTCATCCTTTCTTCTTTCTTTGTGTAAACAAAAGTGCGCATTGTCACGTCTGGCGCCACTTGCCTAAATGTGCCTAAATATACTTTACTGCCTTGTCTGAAAGCCAGGCAATTAAGCCCAAATGGAAGTATGAAAACAAGGCTAAGGAAAAAGAAAACTGCTATTCTAAGGAACTCCCACGTGAATTCTTCGAGGCAGTCTCACTGCTGTTGTGTTCGACAGCAGCCACCAACCACTGGCACGGAGACCTAGCTCTTCTGTCTGAAGAGACTTTTCAGGTTCAGCTTCCAATATTAACAGATACCAAACATTTACAAACAAACCTAAAAAACAAAATAGTGACTTTTTTAGACATATAAAATATTGTTTCCTTCTGCTTGCCTTCTGATCTCTGGTTCTTTAGGGCCCACATATTTATGTTTTTCTACACAAGGCCAGAGAGGGCTTTTTTGGCACGATCGCGCTTCTCGTGTTATCACAGGATTCCCAAGGTGTGTGGCTTTAACAAAAAATACCGTGTTATCCCCAGGCTCCATTCTGACACTGCAACGCAGGTCAGTAAAAAAAGGGGAAAGGGAAAAAATGGTATTTTACACCAGATAACGCAAGAAGGTTGTTCCCTTTATAAGATGGGAAGAAAGTTCCTTTTAGAAGACGGGGAGACCCAAAGTTCCACAACAGATGAGCCATTCTGTAAGACTGGTGGGGATTACACTGTTTTCTGTTCAAGTAATAAATCAACCTAAACAGACAGGGAAAGAAACGAGGCTTCTCAGAGAAATCCTTAACATGCCCTAAGCGTGCAACTCTCCTGAAGTCACTGGAACAGGACAACTTAAAGCTGCCACTGGTCAGACCCTGAAATTTAACTGGGCAGGACCCACTGTGCTTGTCTGTAACTGTGGGATCTTTTCAGAGCTGTTGTTCCTTCCAGGCTTCCCAGGTTCACATGGTTACGGATAAATTGAGCTGCATTCCAGCCCGGATGGAATTTGTTTCTTTTTTATTAAAAATAATAGAGGTTCAATATAACACATCAAAACAGTAAACATCCATGCAGCATAAATCCCCCTGTGTCAGGATGCCAAAAACAGGGAGTGGGGGGACAGGTTTCAGAGAGAAACAGGGCTTTGGTACACATGGAAACCTCCTGCTGGCACGTGTGTCATGGAAGCTTTAGTTGGGGAGACAAAACAAGCAGATTCACCTGGGAGATGTGTGTGAGTTGGCTGTAAGTCCGAGCAAAATTGGGTTTAAATCCACGCAGAGGTTTTTCAGCTCATCCTTTATTTTGTGTCTGATCCTCAGAGAAGAAAGGGAATTTCTGCTTTAGGTCCCTACAGTAACAGGGACCTATAGGCACGGCCTGTAGTCAAGTTCAACATTTTTGCACTGATTTCCGAGTATTTCAAAGTGGTAACATCAAATATGCATCTCTGCTCTCCTGTTCTACACGGACATCTCGTTTACCCATTTTTACTCAGTGGCAAAGCAAAGGGCTTCTTTTGTCCTCCCCAAATGCTTCCCCTGGCTGTGAGCTGTAAGGAGACTTTTGACACAATAATTAATAGCCCCTTTTGGTCGTTGGATCTCTGTAGGACGTTCCCGCATCCTACCCCAGAGTCAGTACATCCCATTAACCTGTGGATTTGATGCTGAGAATGGCCAGCTGATGCTATATATATTTATATTTATGCCTGAAGGACCCCCTCTTCCGATTTCTTAAGGCTGATAAACTACATCATTGCATATCTCAGCTTGGAAGTGTTGTCACCAGCACCTTTAAAATCACTGCCAAATTCTCATGACGGGCTCATTTTGGCTCTTCTGCTGCTTTACCCCTGCCCTCCAGAAACACTGAGAAGCCATCCCAGACACACCTTAATTAACCATGTTTTTATCTCAACCAAATCAAGCTGCCTTCCCTGTGAAATGCTTCTGCTCTGCGGAGGACAGCGATACCAAAAGGCAGGCTGATCTTTGCGCTGTGGGAGAGGAAAGAAACCGACTGCGAGGGTGAAAGGAGATACTTACCGTGGTTGGAAAATAGCGACTGGTCTTGAATTTCTTCAGGGCCATGGAGCAGGTGTAAGTGCCAAAGAAGAGGATGAAAGACATGAGGGTGATGTCAGGGACGTAGCCGCAGTTGTTGCCCACAAGTTGTCCCCCGTATTTCAAGCACTCCTTTGTTGTCAGTGAGGACCAGTCAATGGTGGTGTTGTACTGCAGAAAAAAACAGAGAACGTTCCCATCACGCCGCGCTCATGCCAACGCTGCTGGTGCTAGGACAGGAACGGGGACGGGGCACCAGGGAAAACACTGGGAGGAAAAGGGAGGGACGGAGCAGAGGCTGCAAATCTTTGTGCGTGAGTAGAATGGGTTTTAACCTGGACAGAGGATGATATTACCTATTGTTGGCTTTCCTCTTCTCCCAAGATTGACCATGAAATGCTAAACCCACAAAACCCAAGAAGAATCGTTCTTGTTAACAGAACAGAAACATCAACGGGCACTCTTCTCCCCATGACTGGGTTATATCAGAGCTGGGGGCTGCCCAGCACTTCCCCAGGAGTTATTTTCTGCTGAAGGAGGAGACCTTCCTCTCCAGCCCTTCCAGAGGCAGCCAGCTCAGATGCTCAGGGACCGCAGCCAGCCAATGGAGGTGGCCAAGGAACAGTAACGGGGACATGAGGTGCAGCCTGGCCATCAGGAGACCTCAGTGCTATTTCTTCACCCTGTGACCGACCCCCTTGGGCAACGCTCTTGGCCTTCAGGTTGGTGTCCTGGGCTCCTAGTGCCTGCAAACAGTGCCCAGCTCAGAAACCATTCCTTTCCTGCTGGACCACTTGATGCCACACAAGAGGGGCCACCACATGAAAAGAAGCACAGGATCTGCATTCTGCAGTAGAATGTTGTTATTCTCAACACAACAACTCAACCCTGCATCAAACACAAATGTTTCTGACCCTGACAAGCTCCATTTCTTTCTCCTCATCCTCCAGAGCTCACCACCGGAGTGAGGTGTGGAAAAGCCAGAGTTAGCAACAAGGCCAGGTTGAACGGGGCTTGGAGCAACCTGGTCCGGTGGGAGGTGTCCCTGCCCAGGGCAGGGGGTGGCATTGGGTGGGCTTTAAGGTCCTTTCCAACCCAAACCATTCTATGATTCTATGAAAATCAAAGAACGGGCTGGAAATGGGATCTTCCAAAGGACAAAGTGGCCACAACACTCCTACTATTACAGCCCTGGACACAAGGACCTGAATAATCCCCTGGGAGAACCTTCTGCATCCTGCCAACACACACAGATCGGACTGCGAGAAAGTGGCCACGATTAGCAAGTAATTGATATTACCAAACCGTACACACTATTCCGTACACAGGACTAGGAGAAATCCTTGGAGGATCAAGTGGAGGTGCCAAAAGGGGCAGTGTCACGTTTTCACGGGGTCTGTGGGAGGGTTTTTCTCCGTGGGATCAAGCCCTGATCCGCTGGCAGAGCCCAGCAGAAAGGCAGGGCACGTACAGCCCTTCCCGGGGGCAGATAATCCCCCTCCTCCCAAAGGGCACTCACCGGCTCAGCAGAGGAGTAGAACAGCTCATCGGCCGACGGCACCGTCGTCCCGTTAAATAACGAGCTATTAACTGCAAGAGAGGACGGAAAAAGCAGTACCGTGAGCGCGGGGCAAGGAAGGAAAAGGAAATTTCAACTATTAAATCATTTCTTAGCTCCAGCAAACTGTAAAGCGAGTCAAAAGTACCGTTTCAGACTGACTCAAAAGATTCAACCACTTAAAAAAAAAAAAAACAGAAAGAAAAGGCTCAGTGAAACATAATCCAAACCTAACTGGGTTTTTTTTGGAGTCCATTGTAAAAAAAAATATAGAAAAGCAGACAGACAATATAATATTTCATGGTTTTGCAATATTTTTTTAATGACTTTTCTAATGACCCACAGAACGCTCCTAATTATTAATTTAAAATTAA
>JAOXJK010000032.1:1638577-1650540 GCA_025774025.1 Xenus cinereus
TTCTCTTCTCCAGGCTGAACCCCCCCAACTGTCTCAGCCTGTCCTCCCAGCAGAGGGGCTCCAGCCCTCCCAGCATCTCCGTGGCCCTAATTTTCTATTTGGTGAGGGGAGGGGAGTGATTTCAAAGACCACAGAAAAGATTGGAGAACTCCTTGAGCATCTCCCACATTGTTGACGGTAAGAGTCCAGGTCTGCAGGGCAGAGGATGGCAGAGGACAGCGCTGACATCCTCCAGGACAACGGAGGGTGGGTTTTTTACTTTCTCCAATTGAGCAGACACTCCTTTGAGATAAACAAGATGCCTCTCAAGTAACTGTTTTAGTAAGGAGACACAAACCAAACAAGGCTACTTCATCCAGCAGTCGTGTGGAGACCCAAGTTCATCAGATGTCACCAGCAAGTAATAAATTCCATATTTAACAGGCTCTACAATTCCCTTTGGCATGTGAGGCCAAACAGCTTTGCTGGAGAAGGATAAAAGAGCATGCTTGATGCGTTCTTGGATTTTCATCTCCAACTATAGCTGGACAATATCTACTTTTAAAATGCAAAATGTGGACGAAATATAAATGGCAATAAAATGCGATTATTGACTGAGTGTGCGCCCTTCTACAAAAATGGCAGAGTTGGCTGGACCTCACCTCGTCTGATCTTATGGAAACTAATCTGTTTACACTTGACAGCCTTTTAAAGGAACGACAAGAGCATCATCTCCTACCGAGCAAGACGTGCGGCCGCCAGCATCGCCCTCTCCAGGAATAATTGCCCAATGGCCAACCAGGGCCAGGTTTAAGCACAGGCTCATGCGTTTCGTAGTAGCCACGTCTGGATCGGCAGCCTCATTAACACTGCACGTGCTGAGCCGCCAGCAATTAGCGGCACGCACAGAGCCTTCCTTCCACCCCTGACAAACGGCAGGGTCGGGGCCGCAGGCTTTCTCGCTTATCAGTGGTAACGGCAAGAATTTAAATTTTGTGGCTTTCTTCCTTGGAAAGACCCAAGTTACTGTTTACTCCGAGGAAAGTGTGTTCATACTGTCATACGTCCAACCGCTACGTTACTGTGTAGAGCAGATCATTATTTTTTTATTATCCATTAAATTACTAGCAGAACTTTCTCTAAAGCAATCATAAACCACTTTTTCTGGCCACAAACATGATCTCAGAATACCAGTGGTCAAGCACTGCTATTGCCTGGGTAATTAGAGCAGCAGCACAAGAAGCTGCTGTCAAGGGGATAGAAATGACCTCATCTTGGCAGGAGGTGACATCCTTGGTCCTTTCCATTTCTAAGGACCCAAGAAATGCTCAGCCCTGTCCCTTGGAGGCATCATGGCGAGGGAGATCTGATTGCTGTGATGCCCTGCAACCTGCGTAGACGGATTGCACACCAAGGTAGGTTTTGGAAGGGACCTTTGGAGATCATCTCATCCAACCCTCTGCCAGAGCAGGTTGGACAGGAACACAGGTTTTGAGTATCTCCAGAGAAGGAGACTCCAAAACAGGCTTTGACAGGGGACACGGAGTCTTTGCTGCTGCCTTTGGGGGTGCGGTGAGGATGAGACAACTGCTGTGGGGGCCGGGAACGGCATTCGCACAGCTGAGCCCCTTGGCTCCTCCCGCATTACTCACCGAGAGGGCCCTCGCGGCCAGTGCATCTGGAATCTCTTTTCCCTGCATTCTTCCACGTGTCTGTAGCTAAGAATAGTGTCTTTTCTCAGAAATATAAAACTCCGAAGTGAGCTTTTAAAGCAACGTTGGCCGGGGCAGGCAGCGTGGGACGGGCGGTTTTTAGTGCCTGACCCAGCGGTAGTCACATAAGTGTTTACAAGAAACAAGAAGTATAAAGTGCGACGTGGTAGACACAAAACTACCGTTTTCTACGAGGATAAAATATCTGGACTTCTAGGTGCTGTTCCTCTGCCGTAGAGGAACAACCTCCCCTTGCATTTCGGAGTATAAAGATTTGGCACAGCTCATGCTTTTGTATGTCTTACACAAACCCAGCAACACTGGACGTGAACCTGGACTCCGATCCCACGGAGCAGGGATGCTTCGCTTTGGGATGCTTTGCTCTGGCTTTGATGATCCAGGGGTGAAGAACGCACAATCTTGCCCAATCTGTAGTCAAAACCCTCTCCAGGCTCCCGCAGCAGCCAAGAGACCCAATGCCTTTTTAAACGAGCATGGTGAATAGTTTGTTGAAGGGAGATGGTGAAAAAAAGCCAGTTGCGCCCAGACTCTCTGAACCTCTCATCCAGCAGCGGACCATTCAGAAAAAACTGCTGGTACTTCAATTTTAAATCAGTACATAAATAAAAACCAGTAAATTCAACTGGTTGGTTTATGTGAGAAGCAAGTAAATGTTGAAGTGCACAAATTAGAAAATAATAGTCAATGTTCTCCTGTGTTGAGCCTTGGCTACGTCATGGACTGATTGGAGGGATTTTGGTTTTTCTAGCAACTTGGTGATGATTTTCCTGCACTTCGTTCCACTTCTGTGAACTGAAGTTTAACGGCAAACTGGCTGCGGGGAGCAGGGGGCTGGGGGCCAGGGTATGTGAGCTCACAGCTCAAAGCATGGCCGAGACACACTTTGGTGAAATGAAACTGTCACGTTCACCAGATGCGTGCCATTTTAAATCAGAGGAAGGTTGCACACTCAGTTCTAACCCCATCGAGAAGGCTCATGTGGAAGGTTATTCTTGGAAGAATAACCTCACCCCAGCACGAGAGGTATTAAACCAAACAAATTCACGCATCAACCCCTGGCAGGTGGCAGACAGGAGAGGGGTTTCCCAGGAGAACAGGGATTACGGGCTCTTCTCCTGGAGACTCCCCTTCTCTTATCACCCCTCCAACTTCCTGAAATGCAAGGTCCTTCTTTTTTAAAAAAATACTAATTTTTTTTTTTTGGTGAGCATTAAGAAACTATACTGTTGTTTCAGTGGCAAAAAAAACCCAACCCTATTTTACTACTCCGTAATAAAAGTTCATGGGATACAACGGTAACAGAAAAGACTTTTGGGCACAATAAAGTGATTACATGCACTAAATTTTAACATTTCCCCTTACTCCCCCTACTCTGAAGCCTGTGCCTCCTGCCGAGACAGAGCAGAGGGAAGACTGATGCTCCCTGGTGGATCCCTTTCCATTCTCTACTGCCATTTGCTATTATTTCTTTTTAACGCTGTGCCTCACCTGTTTACTTGCACGACTGCTGCGGAGCTGAGTTTCGCAGGAGGTAAATTGTATTTACCCAGGGGAGAGGGAAGTCTGTCACTCCACCAGCGACAAATTACTAGCCTTTAATTTATCACGGGGAAGTGCAGAGCTCTGGGGAGGTGCCCCTCTTTTTTAGGTTTGGTTTAATTAAACCAGTGTAAATTAATTACTCAGACATTGTCACTACAAGCTTAATTATTGTTAGGAGATTCAACGTGGCTGCACTGAAATGATCTAAATACAACCTCCTATGTTTTCTTCCTCTTCCAAAAGCCAAAGGAATACTAAAGCCCACAGCCAGAGCCTAATTCTGCTCCAGAATGATGAAAGACCCATGGCCGTGTCAATACAGAACCCCTTTCCTTTAGACTCCATCTAAAACTGAGCCAGGGTTCTCAGGACCTGAGCTTCCTCTATTACAAAGTTTGTCTTTTCTCCTCCCCTTATCTCCGAGACAAGTCACATCTCCTGATTGACTCATTTTCCTACCACTCTTTGGATTTTCCGTTCACCGGAGAGGCAGAAGTCCAGGGCTTGTTAAGAGTCACGCAGAGGACAGAGGGCTGTGCTCTGCTGACATGGAAAGCCTCAATCAGACTTGGTGAACTTAATTGGACTGAGATTGTCCAACCGAGACACAAACGCAGAGAGCAGATCAGAGCAACTTCTCTATATAGAAGGAGCGAGGACCTTCTCTGTTGCCTGGCCACCTTTCAAACACCACGTAAGGTAACTGCTTGTACAATTCTTCAAAGCTGAAGCAGAGAAGCTGGCCAACTTCCAGTGGAAAGACAGGATACCTCTATTAATTGTACCCAGAACTCAAGCTTTGTCAGTGGCCAAACACCCCTCCGACCATAGACAGCAGAAGGCAAGTGGCACCTTTGCTGCCCTGAGAAGCTCCTGCTAACCTGCATGTTCTCCGTAGCGTCCCCAAGCAGTCCTCCAAACGTGATAGCGTTGGTCACCGTGGCCAGGTAGATGAAGAGAATGGCTGAAAGGGCTTGGATGTTTAAAGCATCGTAGAAGTCGCTGGCAAAGAAGGGCGCTTTCCTCTTTATGTCCTTGATCAAGCCACCGCAGAATCTGAAACGACAAGCAAGAGAAGACTCGTGGCAAAATGTTTCACAGCGAAAGTCACCGAGATAAGTAACGGGAAACATCGCCAGAAATGAAGGATTATCGGAAAGGGGTGAGATCATCACATTACATACTAGTCTTATCGGTCCAGGGATATCGCTGAGATAATGCTGTAAAGAAAGATAAAATCTTGACCATGTGATACAGCTGGAAAGAGACGAATTTCAGGAACACAAGCCCTACTTCTGCTGCAACAGACCACTAAAGTTTGCATTTCGGGAAGCTTGTCTGTTGGTGTTTGTGTTTTTTTTCCCCCCAACTATATTGGTTGATGTAATAAAACATATTAACTCTAGTCTAAATCCCTGCCTGAATTTCTCCACATGGCAGACACGAGGGTCGGGTGAGCCAAGCAATCTGCTAAATGGAAAAATGCTTCAAACTGCTAACCAGAAAAAGAACTAGATGTAAAAAAAAAAACAAGTAAGTGAAAGCATCTTGGAGAACAAGACAGCTCCGCTTGCAGAAGGATTCTTTTTTGTATCATCACAGACAAGACCGTATTTAACTCTTATAAACTCCATGTGGCTCTGACACACTTGCTGGCATGAAAAATGTTCCTGTTTTGCCTCTTCTTCCCGTGTACACGGCTCACCTCCACCACCAGGACTGCTCAGATGCTCAGGTTTGTGGCAGACAGGCCCACACCACTTTCTGACCCAGAATCAGGATGTTATTGACTGCCTTGTACACACCAAGGTGTCATTTCAGGTTTTTCTCCTAGAATTAAATATTCTATGAGAACTTAAATCAATATAGAGTGGGAGGAAGGCCACAAGGCCACCACAAAACCCTGTGTATTGGCCCTGAAATTCTGAGAACGCTGTTTCATGGCCACCTGAACTGCATTCTCACTCTCACCGACTTTTATGTGGCATAAATGCAGAGTAATAAAGCAGAGAGTAAGGCCTCGGTCTCTGTTACCTTCAGTATTTCTACCCCATAAAAGCCTTCATCTCTGCAATTCAGCTACAACAGAATGTCTGGGAAAGGGAACATCTCCACTTTTGGCTAAAGAACTTCCAGCAATGGAAACTGTAGCTGCGCCCACCACATTTACTTCCCTTATGGCTCGTCTAAATTCACAGATTTTGGGCAACCAACACCTACTGGGCCTTCTTTCATTTTCGCATCCCTCATTTAAGACTCTTTGCAATTTGCTGAGGCTGGATGTCCAGATCCCTTCAGACAGCCTCGAGCTGGGCACTAAAATCCCCAGGACACGTGTTGGGGTCCCAGCTTGACCTACACAAACTACGTTGGGATGGAAAGTGGAACGGGAGAAAGGGTTCTGCCAGGGTACATTGCCACCTTGCTCGGGTCACACCAGATCCATCACATTGAGTGGGGCATTACCCACCTGCCAGTTCGTTGCAGCTCTTCACAGTCCCCGTGGCCCCCGCCACCGTGTCCTCCATCATGGGGGGTGTCTCCATTCATCTGTAGGTTCTCTCCACCAGAGTACATGTTTTTCCTAGGCAAGAAGGCAAACTAAAGTGAGGGTCTCCACAAAACATAATCCCCACACGGCTCCTCCAAACGAGCGTCACAAAGCCTTTCCTGAAGCTGTGTTGCACAAAGGAGACCAGAAGGCTGACCTGCTGGCAGCCAGAGCGGAATGTGGTGTGTTGGAAAGACCAAGCAGAACCCCAAAGAGACTGGATGACCACTATATATGTTATTATGGGCCTACAACATCATCTTAAAGGGCTCAGAACATACTCCCTCCAGCTATTTAGAAAGACCCGAAAATATCTCTAGTACTTTCTAAACACAGAGAGATGCAGGTCACGCCACAGTTGATCAATAAACCTGGTGAACCCAAACCACTGGCTCTTCCCATCGCCTTTTTGGGACTGAAGCACACTGTCCTTCACCACAGAGCTAAACCCGCCCCTCTCCCACCATTACCTTTTATCGGAAGAAGGAAGAGACTTGGGGGGCTCTATCCTGATGGCTGGATCCCATTCCCCCGGGGGCAGCACAATGACTTCATCCAGAAACTCATCGATGCCGGCGATCAGGTCCTGCCGGTCCTTGGCTTTATAGGCAATGTCGTGGAATACCTGCCAGGAAAAGAGAGACTCCATGGAGAAAAGGTCTGCATTTTCTGCTGCCCAGACTCCAGAGGTAGCTACTGAGTTTTGTTCTACAAAACCAACTTATTCATTCTCAAAAACCTCTCCAAAAGTATCAGGACACTTGTCACAAGGGTATTGAACCTCAGGAAAGCCCTTTCCTTTGGTTGGTCATTGAATGATAGAGACTCTTTTCTTGCCAGTATATATTGAATTCTCAGCAAAATATACATTTCTAACCTTTTAAAAATGTTACTAAAGCAATTATCCATTTCTTTTATCCAAAAAAAGAGTTTTCCTATAAATAAGGAGTTTCAATTATACTTTGAGAAGCCACTCTTACAAAGCCACAAAAAAGTGTCGATCCTCTTTTCCTGCTTACTTCAATCTATCAAGAAACAGGTTGGTTTTCAACCCTGTGACCCAGAAACGGTGACAATATTTACTCAAAAGTAACAAAAAGAAACACAAACTAGTTTTACTGAAAGGCTTAGTATTACTGATGAAGAGCGAATGAGAGAAAAGAGGAAAAAGAGCATTAATGTTGAATTTTACAGAAATCTTTTGGACTACTTGCAGTGAAGGTGGCTCAGCCCATGCGACAGAGTTAATAGGAACAGAAGGAGGACTTTGGGGCTATGGAATGACAGAAAGCAGAAGAGCTGAGACCAGGCGAGTGGTGATGGAGGGAACTGTGGGAGAGCAGAACAACATAAGGAGAAATCAAGAAACAAACATAACGTAAATCAGCCCAGACGCGCAGAGCCCAAGGGACGCTGGAAGAAAGAAGCCGTAAATGAATATTGAAAGCCCAGTCATCTCAAGGAGGTGCACAATTAGCGAGTAATTGCTGGCTACTCATGGATAATATATGAGCAGTGCCTGAATGACGAAGTGCCCCGGGACACAGAGCGTGTCCTGGGCGTGATCGTTTCTGCGCTAATTACCTGGAGCGTAGCTGCGGGTCACTGTCATCGTGGAATGTGACACACCACGGCAAGAGTAATTCAAAGATTAGTTCATAGTCTCTTTGAAAGAGTGATTGCTAGCAGGGAAATGCACACAATGGACAAAACCTTCCTATAGCCATGCTTTTATAAAAACATGAAGCCGGACAGAATAATTACATAAACAGATGGAACTAGGAGGTGACACTTGGATATTTCAGCTTTATGTGCATCCCACCCACGTGCCCATTCCAGTTGAACACACTGGAGCAAAGGCCATCGTTATTAGCTAATGAAGTGAAACCTGGGAGGACCCATCTCACACAGGAGATGTCAAGACACCTACCTCATCCGACATCAGAGTGGCGATGGCTCGGCCGATCTCATGGTAGGATTTTGCTTTGCCCTTCGGTCCCAGTAGAATAAAGAGAAATCTGATAAAACAAAGATTGTTCTCATTTAGGATGGCAAAACGGATCGCTTATTGCTTATGCAACATCTAGACAGAAATTCAGCTTAAAAACCTGTGGACCTTGTTAAGAGACCCAGTGGCCACCACCTAACGTGGGAGTAGACATTACACCCTGCAGCCCATCATGCTTATGCGCACAAGCAAGGTGCTAATCAGTGCTTTTCTCCCCCAAAACCTTAAAAGTACCCTGGAGACCATTACAGCCAAACGCTATCATAGAACCGTGCAAAAGTCGCTACCATCCAGCAACCCAGACTCTGGGATGAGGGGAAGGAAGGACATTCTTCCAATGCCCAGTGCCTGGAAGTGACAGATGCACGATGGATGGGGCTCCAGCGCAGAGCGGTTGGGAATCCATGTCCTGTGCACCACAGAAAGCCCATCCACCTCCACGGTGACTTATCATACGTTATGGTAGGCACCATCAGTGAGGGTGACTACATCTACAAGGTATTAGGAGTTAATTTCTTATATGATCTCTTTGGGCAGCAACTCTATCCAAGTCACTGCTAATGAGTTTGAAAAACACCATGATATGAAACCTCTGGAGAGAGGAAATGACTGCTCTTAATCCTTCCTGCTCTTGCTTTGGTCAGTGCTGACGTGCTGTGAATCAGGACTTGTCTACGTGGCATTATGTTCTAACGAGATTCCTTAATGGAAAAGGCTATACATGGAAAATGGATACTTCTGCCAATAAAATTGTCTAGCAGCGGTGCCAGAATAACGGAAATGCTGGTGAAAGGTGGCTGGGGTTTTCCAACGTTTCAACTGACACTCATTAGAAAAAGTTTCAAGTATGGCCTCAAGATTGGATCTTCAAAGGTACTGAGATCCTCCTGGCCTGGAATGAAAAATTAAAAAAAAAATAATAGCACCACTCTAATAATAATAATAGCACCATTCAAATAAGGGGGGGGGGACTCTTTATCAGGGAACGTAGTGAGAAGACGAGGGGTAATGGTTTTAACTTGAAAGAGGGGAGATTTAGATTAGAAATTCTAGAAAACAATTGTTTGGTGTGAGGGTGGTGAGAGCCTGGCCCAGGTTGCCCCGAGAAGCTATGGCTGCCCCATCCCTGGAGGGGTTCAAGGCCAGGTTGGAGGGGGCTTGGAGCAACCTGGGCTGGTGGGAGGTGGCCCTGGATGGAACGGGATGGTCTTTAAGGTTCCTTCCCACCCAAACCAGTCTATGATTCTATGATTTGTTGGTGGCCATGTGGCTTGTTGGTGTCAGATGATGCTGGAGGTCCCCGTGGCTCCCGTCACCCCTCACTGGGCTGTAGCGGCGAGTCCCAGGTGGGAGCTGGCCTCGGGGCTACCTCATGTCCTACCATGGGGAGCCCCGGCATCAGCCTGGTTTATCTCTGCGTAGGAGTGGCCCCCGACGTGTCCCCAGGGGGATGGAGGTGGCTCCGGCATCTCTGGGATCCGCAGGGACGAGGGCTGAGCCGCTTGTGGCCTCGGTGTGTCCCTGCCATGCCGGGCGAGAGGGACAGGGCAGGCACCGTGGGCTGGAGGGACAGGGGGCTGTGACCCAGCTCTTGGCCTCTTCCAGGAGCGCAAGTCCTACAAGTGGAAGCAGCTGCTCTTCTTCTTCACCTTCATCACGTTTGCGTTTGCTGTGTGCGTCTATTTCCACCACAACTGGTACTGCGGCCCCGGAGGTAAGGGGGCCAGGAGAGCTCCCCCGGGAGGGAGGGATGGTGCCCTTCTCCCTTCTCCTGCTCCCTTGTCCCGTCTCATTTCTTCTCCTTCTCCCTTCTCCTATCTCCTTCTCCTCCCTTCTCCTCCTCCCTTCTCCTTCTCCTTCTTCCCTTCTCCTTCTCTCTTATCCCATCTCCTGTCTCCTTCTCCCTTCTCCTCCCTTTCCTTTCTCCTTTCTCCCTTCTCCTTCTCCTTCTCCTTCTCCTTCTCTTCTCCTTCTCCTCCTTCGCCCTTTGCCCTTCTCCTTCTCCCTTCTCCCTCATGGGTTGAGCAGGGGATCCCACCACCGCCCCATGCCCTGCCACCCCAGGGAGGTTCCCCAGGAGACCCCCTAGTTCCCGGGGCTGACTTGGCTGCAGTTTCCCCTCACCCTCACCGCCTTTCCTCCCCCAGTGTACACCATCTTCGCCTTCCTGGAGTACCTGGTCGTCCTCTCCAACATGGCCTTCCACATGACTGCCTTCTGGGACTTCGGCAACAAGGAGCTGGTGGTGAGCTCGCTGCTGGAGGACAAGCACTTCTAGCCGGCCACGGGCCGGTGCCAGGCGGGGGCTGCTCTTCCCTTGGGGGGAGGCAGAGAAGCCCCTTCCCTCTCCTGCTGGCCCAGGGCCGGGACCAGGGCGTTTGTCGTGGAGCTGCCACAAGGATCATCCCAGGGTTTTGAGCCCCACGAGTGTCTGTGGATGGTGCCAGGCTGTGCCTGGACCTCTCATACGGGGGAGCTGGGGGCTTTTGCTGGGGACCCCTGAGGCCGGTACCCCCTGCCCTGGCTACCGGCTGGCTACTGGGATGGGCAGGAGAACAGAAGAGGGGGGCAAGTACCTGCTGCCTGTGTCTTTGGAGGATGCTCCGGGCAGAGCAGGATTCTGGTCCCGGCATCGGGGCACGGGGGGGGCCAGCCTTGCCCTGCCCCTGCTTTTCCTGGGTGGTCTCACGGTTCCTCCTCCAGCTTGGGGGGTCCCTCAAAAAGGGCTGCTGGCCTTTTGGATCTCGAAGCTCGAGGCAGCCTGGGGAGAAGGAGCACTTGCATCTTCGAAGGTGCAGGGGGACAGACGGGGCACAGCAGATGCCGAGAGCGTCCACGCTCTCCTGCTCTGCCTTTCCCAAAAGCCCCCCGGGACCCCAGCAAGCCAAGGGTGCTCCCAGGGGTGCTGTGCCCCAGTTCCAGCCCAGTTTGGGGAGGAAGGACGAGTGGGATGGTGCTGGAAGTCCTCCCCCTGAGGTCTGCACAACTTCCCCCGTGCTGTAGGGCTTGAGCCAGGAACTGCTGGGGGTTCAAAGATGCTGCTGCCGCCCCAGGAGGAGGGCGCTGGTGGTGACACCCCCATCTGCGGGCTCCATCAGGGGGCTGGCATGGCGGTGGTGCCGGCTGGGTGGCAGCTGGGGGCTGGCAGTGTCCCCAGGCTCCTCCGCTCCTCCCCATGCCCAGCCAGGCCGGGTGGTACCGGTGAAAAGGGGCTACCGCTGCTCTGGCTCACAGGGGACGTAGCCACCGGCCAGGAGGGCTTGGCCACGTCCTGCGCAGGGGACAGCGGGGTGCTGTGCTCAGAGGACACGGGGGTCCCTCCTGGAGCCTCCCTGGAAGAGGAACGGGCAGGGGGAGAGGGCTGAGCCCGTCGGCACCGGGAGCCGTCTGGAATTTGGGGAGCTCTGTGCACCCCACGCCACGCTCGGCCTCCAAGGACCAATGTGGGTCCCCGTGACTGCCCTTCCTGCGAATGCAGCCACCGCCAGCTGTCCCCTGGGATGTCCCAGCGCTTGTCCCCGTGCTCCCAGGGCTTGGGCAGAGCCCAAGGTGCCCTGGTTGGTAGCCCAAGGTGCCCTGGCTGGTGGCCCTGCCTGAGCCGGGGCCGGGCTGGCCTTGGAGCGGGTCCCTGCATCTGTGTGTCCATCCCTGAGTGTCCCCACCCGTGAGTGTCCCCTCCGCGCCGTGCCGGGCTCCATCCGTGTGTGTGTGTGTGTCCCGCCTGCATGCGTGTGGCGCGTGGCGTGCTGTCCCCCGGCAGCGTCTGCGCCTGGGGTTTGAGGTGGAAATAAAGCACCGAGTATTTTTGTGAGCTCTCAGCAAACTCTATGCCATTTCCACCCAGTCTGACCAGCGCGCGGCCAGTGGGTCCCATCCCTTCCCGGGACCCCCGGCCAGGGTTGGGTCAGGGCTGGGGTGCAGGACACAGACGCTGGGGTGTGGGGTGCAGGTCATTTAAGGTCACTTAAGAACCTTATGAAGCTCAACGAGGACAAGTGTAATGTCTTGCACCTGGGGACACAATCTGCTCAGGCCACACCTGGAACACGGGGCTCGGTTTTGGGTCCCCGCTGCCCAAAAAAAGCCGTGGTGGGGGCTGGAGAGGGGCCAGGGAAGGGCCACCAGGATGAGCCGAGGCCGGGGAAGGTGC
>JAOXJK010000032.1:1669851-1687289 GCA_025774025.1 Xenus cinereus
GGGAGTGTGTGTGTGTGGAATGGAGGATGAGGATGGGGAACAGCAGCCGGTGGGCTTGCACTGCCCTCCCCCTCCCCGTCTGTCCAGACGGCAGAAGGAGAAAATGGGATGGAGTGGGGCGAGGGTGACAACCAGCAACTGATTACTAAAATACGCGTGTGTACAGACACACAGATAACTTATTTTGGGTCAACTCAAGGCTGAAGTGTATTGAAATATTTCGAACAGTTAATCCAAGGGCAAAACAATTCTCCAAATAACTTGCAGAGCCTCTTGGGCCTCAAAAAAAAAAAAAAAGCAAGATTTGGACATTAGTTACCAAAAAAAAAACCAGCGAGCGGAGGGGTGAGATGGTGACTGTGACACTCATCTGCAATGAGGAGGTGGTTGTCACGCGCTCCAGGGTCTCCTCTTCGCTTGCTTTTACTGTGGTTTGTAGCAGAATTTTCAGCAGGAGAAATTGGGAGTGCCTAATCCTGGAAGATAAAGTCTTCCTGGTGCTAACTCTGGATCCGGATGTTCCCTTTGAATTAGAAAAAAATAGATTTAACGCAACTTTTCCTTAGAGTTGGGTCCCGAGGTAGGAAGGTACCCTGTTCCCTTCCTCTGCTGTGTGAGCAGCGCTCAAATGTCCTGTTGAATCTGGCCTACAAGACAGCAAGAGTGGAAATGAAACCATTTCTGCGTTTCTTTAGACTGCCAGAAGTTGCTAAAACCAGCCCAAACTCCACTAGTTTCACACCTCTGCCTGAGAGTGAGCAAAGCAAGCGGTAACGGGGTCTGCTCTCTATTTAAATACAAAGGGTTATGGCCAAATCCAAGTGCCCCGTCCTATTTCCCAGCTGTTTTCAAATTTGGGGTGATAAGCCCAGAAGAGCAGGGCCGAAGTGAGGTTAAGAATAAAAAAATAGTTTGGTCCATTACGTTTAACTTTACATCCTGGGGGGGTGCCACTACATTAAGGTTATTCTGTGGGCAGTATATAAAATTAAAGGTGTACTGAAGGCTGCTGGGTAGCGGGATAGGGGTTGTTAAATGTGTTTAATGACTACTTGGAAAAAAAAAAAAAAAAGGCAAAAAAAAGAAAGGTGACAAAGCTAAGAAGATGGGGAGATCCCAAGCTGAGACTCAGACCGGTGTGCTTTAGATAGTAAGGTGCTAATTAGACTGTAAGAGCTACGGAGCTGATTGTGTTACTGCCAACGTGGAGCCTCCTCTTCATCGTGGCCTTAAAACGCTGCCAGGGGAGAGGAGGCAGCGAAGCGGGGAGCGGTCGGGGCGTCCCCAGCTCTAGGGGCTGAAAGCACCTAAAGGTTCTGCACATCAGGGAAATAAATGCCGCGGTCAGAATTACGCCAGCGGAAGTTAAATGAAATCCGTGGTGGAAAGCGGGGCTTAGGATTGACACGGATGTCAGGTCCTACCTTGAGGTCTTCCTCGCGGAAACGGGCGTTTGGATTTGGAGGATTTCAGAGCTGTGGAGCCCTTCCCCAAATTTTCAAGTATTTCCTGTTGGAAATAAAACACATTGATACCTTATAGTCCTCTATGGGGAGAACTGGGCAAGTCCCTGGCACGTCGCGGTTTTAAAGCTCAACGTCTTCAAATGTCCCCTTGAATTAATTCTGAGGTGTTGATAATACGTTGGATTTTGCAAAAAAAGGTTTTTCAAAACCTACAGACTAGAAGTTTTTAATGTCTTTTTTTTTGTGTGTGTGTGTGTGTACATCTATATGAAGTCCATCTGTCCCAGCCACCAGCAACTGTTCCGAGTCAGCTGTCGGTGCCAAAAACCACTTGGTGGAAACGTCGTCAGCTCTGTCGCAGTCCTGATAAGTTGCCTGTTGGTATTTGCTGGTGGGAAGTATTTGCAGTATTGCTTTCTTTTCAACAGGCAGTAAAAAATCGGGACAAACAGCTCGGAGAGCCGGGCCAAAAGCAGAGGCTTAATAATAACATCTTCAAAAAACATTCTTAGGAAGGGCTTGGTGTTCTTATTTGGGTAAGAGATATCTGGCATCACCACCAAAGAGCGGTTGGGTGCGCATCTACTTTACAGCTGTTGACAAAGAACGTGACACCAGCACATTCCCTCTCGCTCTAAATACTTCTGAGGATTGCTCGGTGACTGAAACACAAGTCAATCCGAAAAGTAAAATGTGTTTTCTTGAAGTGAGGAGGAAGAGCTGTGGCCTGAGATGTCGCTCCCATCCTGAACTTAGGTTCTTGTACTGACCTGTTTGTTTTCCTTCTACGAGTTGAATTCTGGGTCTCTTGGCCCGCCTGTTTTTTCAATTATCTGTCCACACACCGAGGATTTGCACCAGGGGTTGCCAAAAATCACCTAAAACAAGTAAATAAAGGGGAATGAGCTGCTGCCTTTAGCTTCCCCCGTAAGGACAAAAGCTGCTCTGTGTCGTGGCTGTGGGTGAGCCTGGGTTTTGCGCCTCCTGCCAGTTCACCCCCAACTTTGGCCCTCTCCAAAGGGTGAAAACATTGATTTAGCCCCCGCTTGGATCGTTATTTCAGTTTCTCCCACAAACTGATAAAGCACCGGGGGGCCTTATCCTCCTTGGGGAGGGGTGTTTGTGCGTCGAAGCCTCCCAGTTGTCTGTTTAGAGCTGATGCTTCGCAGCTGATTGCATCGACGATGATGATCTGGAGGAGGCTGGTGAACTCCTTTCCAGAGGAGGGTTTCCAGAGGGGAGAGATTTCCACAGACCTACGGGATCCCCGCGTCCTGCAGAGCCCTTTGCTGCAAAACGGGAGCCTGTGTTGCAAACATGCCCCCCCCCACAAGATAAAACAACCACTCTCCGCGTAAAAGCTGGTGGCTTGCTTTGAAACTGCTGTTTATATAAAAAGAGATGAATCCAAGATAGAAAATTAATTAGGATAATTACATTCTCAATCTGGCTTCTCCATCAGCTGGAATATGAACTGCGCCGTCTTTTTCCAATTGATAAGGGCTGTTTGCCTTCCCTCTGCCCCCCCAGGGAGTATCGTGTTTTGATGAGAGACAGGATCAAAACCAAATTCAACCACTAATTGTCGGGTCCGTGGAGTGGAGGAGTAAGGGTGTGTGCCGTACAACAAACCCTATCCCTTCGCTGAGTCAGGGCACGGCCTAAGAACCAGCTAATGGCTTTAATTGCACTAATGAATGTTCTGGACAAAGTCTTAATTTTCCCCCAAAGGGGCCGGATTGCTGTTTGGGGACGGTTCTGGCAATAGCTGTGCTTGGGGCAGAGGAAATACCTGCTGGGTTGCAGTTCTCAAACTCCCAGGGCTGGAAAAGAGAGTTTTCAGTTTCGGAAAAATAAACAATAACATAAAAACCAGACTTTTTTTTTGGCTGGAAAGCTCAGGTCTCTATTTGCTTATATGCCTTCAAGAGCGCTAACACCCTCGGTATTAACTTGAGATTAGCGGAAGCGGTTGGAGAGTTTTAATTCTTTTTTCTGGAGACTTACCAGCAGAAGGGGACATCCGTGGGGAAGGGGACAGCAGGGCACCCCGTGGGCTTCCCCACAACATCGGCCCCAGGATAACCAGCTCCTCACAAACTTCTGCTCCTCGTTTTGGATAAGAGGAGGTCAGGCAGGCTCGCCCTGGGGATAAACGTGGAGGGAGGTGTATGTATTAAAGATGTTTCCTGCGCAAGAATGGCCAGCTGGGGGTCTGTTACCACGTCTCCCACCAGCAGTCGCCGGCTTTGATTGCGTTTCATCCTGTAAGGAAGCTTTGTGTGACTCCTGTGCAGAAATTCAGCTGTTTGACACACGCCTTGGAAGCGCGAAACCAAGACAGCTGCGTAATGGAGCTGGTGCCCAGTCCTTTTTAGAGCAGTGTCCTCAGCCGGGCCCCCAAATTTCGTAGAAAAAGCCACTAATAACGCCAGAAGTGAGGTCTGGAGAGGGTGTTCCCCTGCAGTCCTTCAGTGGCTTGTCAAAGCTCCTTCTCGTCTGCGTTGGGTGGTGAAATGGCTTTGGGTGCCTGTTCCAAACCAGACAACTGGCAGAGCAAAGAGCAGCAGAGAAAAGAGAGGTCCCAATTTATAAATTAGGAGTTGGCAACACACAATCCCCATCCCCCCCCCCCCCAAAACCAAAAAATCTCAATAATTTCCCCCGCTCCTGAGAGCACCGTGGGGTTGGGTTCCCAGGAACTCACCTGCAGAGCCCTGAAGCCCTGAGAGCTGTCAAATGGGAGCCCAGTCAACACCAGCGCTGGGCTGGCATTAACTATTTAAAAAGAAACCCAGCCGCATGGGTGCTGTAACCTGACAGCCCGCAGGTACTTGAGGTGGGCTCCAAAAACGAACGGGAATTCTTCTGTCATGCAGGAATCGCTTGTCAGTGTAAATAATGCAATGTATTGGGTTCTGGAGGGCCCCCTCTACAGCCCCCCACCACGGGATGGAGCACGGGGCTTAACACAGTCACTTACAAGGGGAAATGAAGGTTTCAGCGCAGCAATGGATGAAGTAGATGAAATTAAATTGTGTTCAGATAATGCTCAAGGTTTTCTTTTTTTAAGTCATAAATCCCAGGGATTTCAGAGTTAAAGGCAGAACACGCTCTAACCTACTCCTGTCAACGTACCTGATTATTGCAACACAAATGTTAAGATCAGCGGGTTTTTAAGAGGCCTCTTAATTCATTTGGGCACAGCTGGCTCCTTCAAAGACACTGAGCTTTAAAACTGCAGCCTGCCAGGGACTCGCCGCCTCTGGCACGTGGCTAAAAGGCAGTGGTCGACAACGTTCAGCAGCATTGCAAGATTTTTTTTTTTTTAATCGTGCTATTAAAAATATATTTTGGTGGCCTAGGTTAAGATTTTCTGCTGAGCTGGAGAAATCCGCTGAAATCTAAGGGGATTTGTTGCCATTATTAGGCTGTTTCTAATGCCCACGGCTTCTGCTGAAAATCCCTGCCTTAATAAACTTCGGGACAATTCCTTATAGGAGTGGCCAGCGTTTTACAGGTAGGATGTAAATTGAGGAACATTGGTTTAGACTCTTTTTTTTTTGGAGGGTGGAAGTGTAATATTTCTAAAAATTCAGGTTGATTGGAAGCGTCCCAGCTTCCCCGCTCACTCCCCCAACCTGAGACACCTGATTTTACTTGCCATTTTTGACAGTCTTGTCCAATATGCCTCAAGGTGTGAAGCCGTGAAGTCCTTCAGTGGTGGCTGAAGGAGCCTGTAACATTCTACGTATCCAAAGGAAGTCAGAACGTTTGTTTCATTAGTAATAGTGAATAAATCTGGCAAACAGTGGCATGGAAAGAGCTGTTTTTGAGAATCCAAGCTCACCTTTTAGTTTTTCATTCCCAGTAGAAAGGTTCCTGCCACTTTATGTCTCTCTGGGGCTGGCCGTGTGCTCTCTCCGACCTGCTCCAGTGGAGCAGCTGAGGACTTCATGATTTTATCTGAGCGTAAACGTACAAGTCCATGCTTGATCTTTGAGGCCAAGATCAGCCACGGAGACAGTATTTTTGTGGTGCTGGGATGTTTTCCTTGGAAAAGGAAGGCTTTGGTAGATGTCCTGTGTTACAGGAGCATGTACGGCTTCTGTTCATGGGTTGGAGTCTGTCTGCTAGGGGCTGTCAGGGAAAAAAAAAAAAAAGGAGAAAAAACTCATTATACCGATTTGTGTCCTTGCTCAATGAAAGCTACCCAACAGACCAATTCATCGCGCTGCCATAAAGATGAGGAGCCTTCCTTCGAGGATTGGATGATAATGGCTGCATGAGCAGCCCTGGAATCACAGCAGTGGAAAGAACTGGAGTGTCCAGAGGCAAAGCAGCCTCTACCACACGCCCCGAGGATCCATTAAGGAGATTGCTGCCCGCTAATGGGCTTCCTCCTGAGGCACTCTGGCCGCCAACACTCTCCTGAATGGTTTCCGGGAGCTCACAGGCTGAACGGCAGGGAAGGTGTTGCAAAGTCCTGCAGTTCTTGCTGCTTCTGCAAAACAGCTCTTATCCCCTCAAAGGGACGTTATCGACAGCTATTTTTAATACGCGCTTAAAACCTTGGCTTTAATCTTTTTTCTTCCGCGTTGATCTGTGCAAAAGCCCGAAGGAAAATTTTGCTTTACACCCGCCATGTTGTTTGGAGTTAGTTATTTTTAGAGCCGGGAAAACATCCGCTGGGTGGTAGCGAGGTCCTCTGCATGGGTAACATACCTTAGGAAGGGAAATCCCAGCTCTGTGGCCTGCAGCCACTTGCACCTCTGGACCAGCCTGGACTTCCCCGGCTGGTGGGAGTCCCCCTGTCCTTGAAAGAGTAGAGTGGGTTGGTTTTTTTTGTGGAGGTGTTTAGATACCAAGCACCAAGGTGGAAGGAGTAACACACAACCCCCTGTTAGCCTGAGTGATCTGTGCTTTGCTGCTGGGACTGGATGCAGATGCTGTGAAACAGGGTGGCTTTGACCACCACGGATGTCCCCGTAGCTCCTACAGCAGAGGGGGCGTTGGTTTCTTTCCCTCTTTGGTCTTAGCTACTCTGCTGAGATTGCACGTGGCGTAGGTCGATGGGGCTGCTCTGATTTCTCGGGGAGAGAGGAGGCTGTGGCTTATCTCATTTCTTGTGCAATATAGCAAATAGCTGTTAGTTGGCTACAGCTCGGGCAGCGCTGGTGGAGTCGCCTTTGAACTGGTGATCCGGAGATGAAAGGCAGAGCGCCTTGTAATCGCCTCCCGTGTCTCATGGGTTCTCCCTCAAGCAGAACTGGCTGTTTGGGTTGGTGAGCATCCCTAGATATCTGGTGTTTTCCCTCCGTTTTGGCCAGTTTTCAACAGCCCATAAATAACAGGGCAGCGCGGAGCTCTGCCTGCCAAAGCTGCCTTGTGCGTGCCGGAGGGGAGGTTAAACCAGGTACTAACTCCTCTCTTCTTCCATCAAAAAATGCTCTGGTGGGGCTGGCTGACACACAGCTGTCCTCACCCACGGGCACTGCCTCCTCTCCCACACAACAGGGCAAGATAAGCCCTTTGAAGTCTGTGTTTGGGGCTGGCAGCAGCTTCTAAGGCACTGGGGGACCCCCCACCCCCCTTCTCCCAGTTGCCAACTGCGCCTTGAGTTCTCCAGCTCAACAGCTGAGCTACCATCGGGGCTGAGAAGTCCAGAGCACTGGGGCTGTGCCAGGGGACAGAGGGGACTCTGGATTCCAGTTTGTTCACGGTTCTCTGCGAGCGTGGAAGGACGCAGGGGCTTTTTCCCCTGATGTTGTGCTGAGGAGTGCTCATCACCCACCAGCAGCCCCACTGTTGGCCAACAATAGCGATTGTTCTCCTCGCCCGGGGAGGCTCCTGCTGAAGGCTTCTTGATCCTCCTCTTTCTGGAAATATTTGGAACAGATCCTGTTTGGCTGTTTGGACGGTTTGACTCAGCTGTTAAACAACAAAGGCATGCTGGACCCAGGTTGACCGTGGTAACAAGTAGCTCTGCAAGGAGGGGAGATGAGGGTCAAGTGCAGAGGTGAGGCAGCAGAGCAGGCTCTCCCGGGGAAACACAGAGGATGGGCAGTGACCTGGCCCCCACCTTTGGAGCTGGGTTCCTGCAGCTTGTAAGGGGATCCCTCCTTAACCCTCTTGGCTGTAACACTGCATTCTCCCGAGGAGAGCGTGTGTTTGGAGCTTCTTGTGGTCTAAGCGACAAACATGTCATACTTCTGGCTGCTTAAATATTTCCCAAGAGCTTTTCAATTCCTGGCTCCTCCTTGGTCACTTCTGAGACACACATGCCGTACGTCTCACATCTGTCACTCAGCTTCACGTGCTGGACGTGAGGCAAAGCCTTTCTCTGCTACAAAGGCTTCCCTTTTTCCCTCCCTCCCTGGTTTCCTTTGGTATCTGCGTCCCTCATTGAGAAGCTGTAGCTCCTTCAAAGAAATGCTGAGGGAACCCATTTGCAGAATTTACAGCTGCTTCCCCAGGCTTGAGTGTCCTCCTCTTTAAGAGCAAGCTGTTAAGCATGTTCTTAAGTGGGAAGATAAGTGGTGTTACCATCCTTTCATCTTCTGGTTCAGAGCAGGCTGGAGATAACTGATAAGGGGATGACAGCCAGGAAGATGCATCGGCACCTTTGGATTTAATTCCTGCTTTGCGAGGCAGTCTTTAAAGCACATCTCTGGTGGGAACACAGGCTGGTAAAATAAAGCTGGTCCTTCCTTTCCCAGCATATGGCTTTTCCTCATGTCTCTGAGGCAGATCCTCGGTCTGTGCCAGCGGAGGAGCCGGTGCCGAGCGAGCTCCGTTCTCCATTTCAGAGCTCCCCTTCTGGTGCTGACATTCGAGGGACTTGGCTTGAGTTGTCTCTAGACACTGTTTCGGCTGGTGATTTCATTTCCACATTCCTTTTTTTTTTTTCTTTTTACAGCAGCCCGTTGTGGATCTGGGCTGTGCATTAAACAGGGCTGCATTTGCAGGGTGGGAGCAACGATGGGCAAAGATGCATTCCTCCATGAGGATCTGTAGGGGAGCACACGTCGGTGACAGCTTCACGTGGGTGGGGAGTCTTTGGACCACTCTTGAACAGACCCTGCATTCAGTTCCAGAATTCCTGGTTTAGTCCCTGTCTGCTGGCTGAAACAGGTGGCAAGCACATGCCCGTAAGGGTCTTTACTGGGGGGTGGGACAGTCTTCAAGGTCAGCTGTATCCAGCCCACATTGCAGCTGGGATCCTGGATACAGGCATCTTCTGGCCTAGCTGGCTCTGGACCATCCAGCCCAGAGGTTCCTCACCCTGGTACACGCGCTGCTTGTTGAAAACAAACCACCTCAAAGTAGCGTGTCCGTGGGCTGAGCCTGTGCCCGCCTGCTGCGTTTTCCTGCAAGGAAACGGGGAAAGTTATTTGGGCAGAACGTGTCAAAACATGATGACCTTAAAGATCATTGAGTTCCAAACCCCCTGCCCTGGGCCTACACCTCCCACCACACCAGGTGGCTCCAAGCCCCCTCCAACCTGCCCTTGAACCCCTCCAGGGATGGGGCAGCCACAGCTTCTCTGGCCAACCTGAGCCAGGCTCTCACCACCCTCACACCAAACAAGTTCTTCCCCACATCTCAGCTCCATCTCCCCTATCATCTGTCCTAGCTTAAGAGTTGTCTACATCAGCAGGGCTTCTGTAGATAGCCAGGCAGTTGTCCAAGGGGCAACCAGCCCACCTGAAAACTGAACCCACTCTGCAATTCCAGCTCTCCCCAGGGACTGAAAAAGAAGCTCAGGAGACCAGGCTCAGCATCAGGCACCTCAAAGAAGTGCCTATGTTTGGAGGGATCAGTCTGGGCTTTCGCCTTTGGAGCTGAGGTCCCAGCTGCTTACTGCCCCTTAATTGGATTATCTAAAAAAAACAACCACAACCCAAAGCCACCTGAAAGCAGCCTGGCCCAGGTGACCACACTCAAGCCCTGCTGCCAGTAACAGCTCCAAGAGGAGAGAGAAGTGGCCAAGAGTATTAGATAACAGGCCAACACATGCCACCCTTCTGCACAGAGCCTTCCCCCTCCCAGAGTGTCCTCTTCTGACCTCCTCCAGGCTCGTTTCCTCGCCTCTAACCTCAAAGGCTATCCTTGGAAACTAGCAGTTGTTGCAAACGTGGAATTGAATGGAAAAATTCGCTGGCCACTAGTGGTGAGGCAACCCCAGCATGTCAAGAGATTGGATCCACAGAGAAAGATCGCAGAGAAAGAATTATCAGGGTCGTACAAGGGGAGACACCAGTTTTCAACTTGGACTTTACAACATGAAGGGGAAAGGAGCAGGGAAGCCACAGATGGTGCTCAGGACCTGCCTGATTTTCCAAAAGTACATGAGGGAACTGGTCCTAAGCAGAGACAGAGCATCTCAGGGTGGAGAAAATTAAGTATCACTGGGGTTGGAGGCTGGTGGTTGAGTATGAAGACGTTCCCAGGTAGGATGAAAGTACTGGACGGTATGGCTGCTTCCAGCTAGATGTGTGTACAGGGCAAGAGCTGTCCTAAGGCATGGTCCTGTGTCCCTCTCCACATCCTCATGTGGGTGACAATGACAAAACCCGCCCTGCCAACCTAAAAAAGGGAGGGCTTGAGGTCACACTTCAATTACAAAGCACCGGCCACCAGTGCTGGTCCATGTAGAGAAAGAGACAGAAACAAAAAGAAACACAAGGGTAAAATCTTCCGAGGAGCACATTTCAGAGTTTGAAGAGAGACCATCCAGAACGTCTACTCGAATTTTACTTATAGAATCATAGAATGGTTTGCGTTGGAAAGGACCTTAAAGATAATCTGGATCCAACCCCCCTGCCCTGGGCAAGGACACCTCCCACGACGTCGGGTTGCTCCAAGCCCCCTCCAACCTGGCCTTATGTGTCTTTCTGCTCAGTAAGAACCTACTGAAACACAGATTAAAGGAGTATTCTGGCTATAATATCACTACTCTGTTAATCGCACCATTCCAATTAGCATTAAGGGTTGCAGAACTGACAGTTAAGGGTGTAGGTGGGCAGGAAAGTTGTTGAAGGCATACAGAAGTTTGCTCAAAGCTTTTCTTCCTTTTAAACACGGGCACACAACACTCTCCTTTATCTTTGCGAAAGCAGAGAGTGATAAAAGAGCTTAGGTCCTGGTCCTGCTCCAAGGAACTGATTTCAGCCCGTCGTGGTTCTAATAAACACACCAATAAATACAAGCTGGAACAGCCTCTCTCTCCAGCAGACTCATGCCTCGCTATACGGCCTCGTTAACTGACAACCTTCCAGATGGGACACCAAAATAACGCAAGCCGGTCACCTGCTGCCAAGGCAAGGAAACCTGTTCTTTCCAGCTCCCGGTGTCGAAACAGGAGGGATTATTCCCTTGCCCCCCGTTCGGCACGTGGAGTTCTCCTCAAGGGAGCTGCCAGGCACCACCACCATTTCACAAACTTCACCAAGCCGGGAGTTTCAGTCAATCAGTAACGAAAACCGAGATCTGAGGTGATTTCTCGGGCCGGCTTCGCGAGGCGAGCAGTACAAGGGTTCCATTGTGCGGAGTTCATCAGCGGGACAGGGGCTAATTAACTAAGCAGCTTTTGGGAACTAGTTAGTTTGCAAGTAACGGTTTTCGCTACAGACAGGCATTATCTACACTGAAAGCTAAAAACTTTGGAGCATACCTCCGAACTGGATTTATTAACAGATTTCACTATTAGGACTACCAAAACATCTATTTTTATACCAAATTTACACAAAAAGTCTATTATCTGTATGCGCCAGGAGACGCTTCACGAGGAGGGACAACTCCAACTGAGATCTGCAAAGCCTCCTGCAGCATTCAGACCTGGTTTTCTGCTAGTCTATAAAACCCCAGTTATAATGTGATTAAAACCATAAAACATAGCAATCTTTCCAATGAAAAAAAAAGCTATTTTTACAATCCTACTCTTTCCCCAGTTGCAGCTGCATATATTAAAGGAAAGAGATATTTTGCAAACCCAACCAATATAGATCTATGCTACAACTTTGAATGACACTGAGGTCAACGCAAAACACTCTTTCCATAAAAGTACATTTATTTATATAAACATATTTATTTTTTAGATCTTTAATTACTCTCAACTCACTTTTCTACACCGATTATGTTGCTGTGCCCCTTTAAGGCAGAGCTCTGCTTACAGAAGATCGCCACCAGCCATGGTTTGGAGGACTGGAGCCATCCTCAGCTGGCCAGCATTACTGCCTTACCCAAATAATTTTCCAAAGTAGCCCTCATTTGCATTCAGAATAACCACGGAACTAGAGAAAGCTGAAAGACACAGGGAGGAAAAAAAAAAGATTCTCCGAAAGAAACAGTCACGCTTTGAGAACAACCCACTTTTTGAACCAAGACAAAGGTTTTTTTGAAATTTGCACAGAGACCTTATTCAGCCACCAGTTTTCTAAGAGTTGAAATAAACTCACTCTTACCCCTCAGACCCTTCAGCCCTCAGAAAGGAGGAGAACACACACAAAGGCAGCCCATATGATACCCTGCAAACATTGCCCTAGTCTAAGAAATTGGTCAAATTCGCGGAGACTTGGCACCGAAGGTCAATTTTAACTTAATTACTCATCTCCACTTTGGAGCTGCTTTTCCATGGTTTCCTGTCAGCACAGTTACCGTTCCAAAGGGATGGAAAGGGTTGGCACAGGGTGAGGTAGTGTCTCCTGCTCCACCAGCAGCTGCAGTGGGGACATGATCCCCTGGATGCTCCTCATCTACCCCATGGCCCTTGTGGAACTCGCCCCAGGTGCTGCAGGACCTCAGCTCCTCTGCACGTCCTCGCTGTAACCCCTGAAGACCCTCTGCTCAGCAGGAAGAGAATCCAAAATACATCAATATTTGGATATTTTCCCTCCTTTCTCATGGGTATCAGCAAGATGCCATGTACGTGGTGTCACCTGCTTCAGGCCTTGCAAGAGTTTAACCTGCTGTTTGCAAGGGCTGGTGCTTATGAACTGGAGGATCCAGTCATAAGACTCTGAAACACTCTACTTACCTTGTTCACCCCCTTCTTCTCCTCCAGTTTTATGGAACAGAGCCTCTTTCCCCCAACATCCAGCTCCTAACCGTAACACAGCACCAAGCGGGGGCTGAATCCAGAGCTTACCTGATCTTTCTCAGGCTTGTCGGAGATGTCGTTCAGGCTGGTGGAAGTCAGGTTTCTGTGAGTCATGGCTGGGCTGCCTGTAAGAACAATGTCGACACCAATTAAAGCACCCGTTTCAATCCGGTCAGAAGAACACAGAGGCTCAGGCTACAGCAACACCCTTCCTTGCAACGAGGGAGGTCGATGTGGGGAATATAAGGCCCTGACAGGCTGCTTTCTGGGACTTTATGTGGCACACGGGATACAAAGGTGCTAACGCTTCGTCATCTCCAACCCACAGCGTTCCATGACTCCTAGGACAGCAAAAGAGTCTAAGGACTCTCCATAATTCCTGCCTGTGAGAGAAAAAGCAAAGCAGCAAGAGGCTGCTGAACCTGATGCTGCTGGGTCACGTTGGACCCAGTCACAGACCCTCAACAGGGCTGGGACCCTCGTGGTCACTCGGACCTGCCAACCCCTCGCCTTAGTTCTCCTACGTAGGTGGCATCTGCCCCAGGCTCCTCAGCATCCCAGACTTCCGTAGGCAGCTCACGCAGCAAGGGAGATTGGCAGCTCTTGGTCCCTCAAAACAGCCTATAATAAACATCTACCTTTCTTCAAGTAAGATCATTAACTATACTCATGAACCTTAAGCATTTTATGGATTAAAACAACACGTGCACCACATCAATAGGCCAAAAGTCACCGGTTCCTGACACCAGCCACCCCCGAGAGACGAAGAACACCCCCAGAGACAAAGAGCTGAAGCCGTTCACCTCCAGTTCTTCTTCAAAGACCAACTCCTGGTCTGTAATCCTGGCACGCTGGCAGCCAACCACCACAAAACAGTTTGTAAGGAGCTCCTTGCTCCCTTATGGACTACTTAAGCTTCTTATTCTTGCGTTCTCAGAGACCAGCAGAAAACATGGAAACAGTTCTAAAGAACTTGGAAAAAAGTCCCATGATTTCAGGATTCAGTTCTACAATCCCAGCATCTCTAGTTAAAACTGAAGAAACCCAGAAATGGCCATCATTGCAGAAGAAGAAATATAATTTAATTAAAAAAAAAAAAAAAGGACTTCTGGGATGGACAAAGTATCATAAACCACAGCAGTCAGTAGGCATTTTTTTAATTATTCTGAAATTTCCCCATCCCTTCTCACCCACGCTCGCCGGAACCAGAAGCACAGAAACAGGAGCTCTTATCACAGACTTTCTGACCATGAACGTAACTGGAATGGCAGAAAATACTCAAAAAGAAATGGCACTGAGGCATTTTCCAACTTTGGCTAGGTTTCGAGACAATATCGACTAAACTCATGCTTTGATATTCTAATTGAAATGAAAGTCCAAGCTTTCAGTGTTCATCAGCTCCCAGTGCAAACATGGTCTATAATAAATCTGCACACCCACAAAAGAATATAAAAAAAAAAAAGAAAAAAGAAAAAAGAAAAAAGAAAAAAGAAAAAAGAAAAAAGAAAAAAGAAAAAAGAAAAAAGAAAAAAGAAATAAAAGGAAAAAAAAGAAAGAAAAAAGTATTATTGCGAGCCAGGTTTCAGACCCCACCTATCTCTATAAAGTACAAAGCTTTTACCAATATGTTTATTCACAGAGTGAGAAATGCCACTTGGAAGACTGGTTTAAGCTACATATATTAGTAACCGTTCTCCTAATTAATTATGAGCGAGTCAGACTTAGAAACGTTGACAAATTTCAACTGAATGTTTGATATGGATCTGTAGGTAGGTGATAAACACATAAAAAAAACAGGAGAAAAGTGATCAAAGCTGCTGACCTGTGTTGTGTCTGGTACATGGTGTGGACATTACTTTGTTCATAACACCTTCTGTGATGAGTATTTAATAAATATTTCTATTTGGTAAAAAGCAAAGCTTTTTGGGGACAAAAAAAACCCCAAAATAAATCCAGGTTATTCTAATCCTGAAGCCCATTATTGAAACTCTGGGCTCCTTTTTCTTCTATGGTGCGATTAATTATCTTTTAACAGTTGCCCAGACACTGCCAATTCTGGGAAATCTTTGACGAGCGTATAACGTACCCATAAATTAATATGAAAGACTGCAGCTCGGTGCAGAGATACACCCGGCTGCTTTGCAAATCTGAGCCAATAATATCAAATAAAGGACCGGAGAGGCACTTTCTTTAAAATGCGAGCCTTGTTGAGGCCGATAATTGGTGTCACGCAGCTCGGTGAGTCAAAGCCAAGTTTCTATCAGTGCCTACCACCTGAGCGCTACCGACCGAGAGAAATGAAACCAGAAAGCCTTCAGCAGAGTTGAAGAGCTCTGGAGGAGTTCCGAGACCCACAGAGATGGGAATACTGGTGGGCTGCTCTCAGGGCTGGGTGTCCCACACTGCCCAAGGCCACTGGTGGGCTTGGGAGAGCTGATGTTCTCCTGCAGGTGGTGAGACGGCACCACGGAGATTGATGTCCTCTTGTTCAAGCCCTACCATGACACCTCCGAGTCCTGGCATGGCCAATGACTCCAATGGAGAAAGGAAATAAGTACAGCTACCAAAAACTTCGAGCAAGGGTACAAAATACTAATGATTTTGTTTTATACAGTCATTTAATGCCATTTCAATGCATTTTATTCAGAAGAGCTGTAGAGAAAAGCATCTGATGAAGGTATCCCTTCATTTTCTGCAGGCTGTTTTGGTGGTTTTCCAAATTTCTAGGTCCAGTTCTGGAGTAAACAGAATAAAATCAGGGCCCAGAGCTTTCACAGCTAATATTTTTCCAGATTACAACATTTGTTTGCTTTGTTTATTAGATGACCATGGCTCAGTGATTCTTAGGAGATAATTACCCTCCTTTCTAGATGTCATGGAAGCGGCTAATGGGTTTATCGCCTCTTGCTAGCAGCCTCTTGCTCCCAACATAACCACATCAAACTCACAGCAGCTCTTCTCAAGGCATCTTGTATTTATTCAGACCTGGACAAACTCACGGGCCAAAACACGTATCTGCCTTTTCCAGTTGAACCCCTTGATTTACCAAATACCACCCTTCCCTACAAACATGACCTTGACTACAGAATGACTGTTCTCCCCTAAAGTCTGGTGTCTGTGCATCATCTCAGCTTTTGAAGATGCCTCACAAGGTCCTCATGTTCAGACCAGTCCCACTCAATACTGACTTTGAAGGTCTTTGTATACGGCCTGGAAACCACAATCTTCACCTTTTACCAACTTTGCTGACCTAAGGAACTTGACAGCATCCCAGCCTGCATCAGCTGTTCCCCAGATCCCTGAGTTTACCTTGACTGCCAAGCAAAGTCACTAGCAGGAAAAATGCTGCTAGAAATGCAAGATGCAACATGTGCAATGTTGGAACTAAAGCCACTTGGCTTTGTGGACACCGTGGTCCAAATCTGTACCATCTAAATCCCTTCTGAGTCAGGTTCCTCACGGTTGTGCAACTTTGAAGACCCAAAACCAGGAAGGACATATCCAGTACTCATTTTTTTAATGCTTGTATAACAAACCTGCTCCTAAGAGCAACTCTCTGCAGCAGACTCAACCATTGGGAGATTACAGGTCACTATGAGGCTCGACAGTCATCTCTTCTTCCCAGGGAATATCCTGAAATCCAGATTTGTGTAGATCGCTATGGCCTACAAAGAACACCTCTGTGCCATCAGTGGAATCAGCTGGGCCTTCCTGGGGGAGCAGCACGCTCCTCTGCCACCAGCAAGGCTTCTGATGGAACATCTCTTGATGTTCTACAAAGGATAATCAGAGAGAAGCAGGGCTGAAGAAAAGTCCAGCTCGTCACTGAGAGATAAAGCTGGTGGAATCTGTTTGCTGTGTGACAAAGGGAGCCTGTTTTTGTATTTCATCTGTATGGAAATTAAAATATTTAAGCTCGTTGCATTTATAATGCTGCATTGGTGGCAAAATTTCACCAAGCCTTCTGAATGACCAGAGGGCAGAATTGTCCCTGCATGGCTTAGGAGGGGACAACCACCCGAGGGGAAGCGCAGGCTGAACCACCTGGTTCATCCCAGGTGAAGGGAAAAAAAAAAAGCAAACCACAGAATCATAGAACTGTCCAGTTCGGAAGGGACCTTTCAGATCATTGAGTCCAACCATCAACTTAACATGGACAAAAAACACCACTAAGCAACGTCCCTCAGCACCACGTCTTCCCAGCTTTTAAATCCCTTCAGGGATGGGGACTCCACCACTGCCCTGGGCAGCCTGGTCCAAGGCCTGACATCCCTTTTGGTGTAGAAATTTTTCCTAATATCCCATCGGAGTGAAACAGAGCAGCAGGAGTGGACAGTGGGAGTGACACGGACAGCCGGAGCAGCAGCCAGTCGTCCCGGTGTTAATGCAGCAGCAAGCGTTAGGGGACCGGCTGGTGGGAAGGACCCGTTGTCTTCTCTCCTGTCCCCACAGCCCTCCCGCCCGTTCCCCTGCCCGCACTTACTGAGCCATCCCACGCTGGGGCTGCGCTGCACTCCCATCTCATCGTCCAAGGTGCGGGTGGCCAGGCAGGGCATGGAGCTCTCGAGCGGGCTGCGTGCTTGTGGGGCGCAAGCGGGAGACGGGGGCAGCAGCGGAGAGGAGGAAGAGAGCAAAGTTGAAAAAGTCAAAGGAAAAAAAAAAAAAAGGCAAGAAAGAAAGGAAGGGAAAAAAAAAAGCAAGAAAGAGACGCTCAAGCAATTGCACAAGCCACAAGCCAGGCGGGTAGGAGATGGGGTGTTTGAACATTCGCAGCGACACACAAATCATAGAATGGTTTGGGTGGGAAGGGACCTTAAAGCCCACCCAGTGCCACCCCCTGCCCTGGGCAGGGACACCTCCCACCACACCAG
>JAOXJK010000032.1:1687389-1698341 GCA_025774025.1 Xenus cinereus
CTCCCAGCAGAGGGGCTCCAGCCCTCCCAGCATCTCCGTGGCCTCCTCTGGCCCCGCTCCAACAGCTCCATGTCCTGTCCAAATGCACCTTTCTGCAGAGTTTGAGGACCAAAGTGAGAAGCCCACTCATCTGGAGCACATCTCCTCCATAGCTCCACTATCCAGCGATGAGTTGGCAGCTCGGGAGGCAGCTTTCCAGCCCCAGAATTTAAAATTCAGGCATTTTAGAAGCGGATTTCAAGCAACCGAGTGAGGCAGGTGAGTGCTGGTGGTCCTGAGCCACAGTGTGGTCAATGAGAATGGCAGACACACGGTGCTTTTGTAAAAAAAATATCAGGTCATGTCCATGTAGGACCCAACTTGGAGCATCCTGACCACGAAGGTTACACAGGCACATTGATTGGGGCTTGGAAATGCGGACCTTATCCTGCAATGCTTCAAATAACACAAACAGCTACATATTTGGGCGGGTTTTTTCAAGCATCTCTTGAAAACACCTCAATTCTGACTTAAACTTCTCTCCTGCGCTGCTATTATTCAGCTGCTCCAGCATTCAACTCTCCAAAGGGTCCGAGGGTGCCATTTGTATGAAAAACACCTAATCGAGTAAGACTAAACTCTAAGGGAGGATAGAAACTTGAGAGGAGGAAAGTTTTCATCTGTTGCCAGCTCTCTTTCCCTCAGCGCACCAGCCAAGGCCTTGCAGACGAAGGCCTTTTCAAATGAAAATAAATAAAGTTCCTGAGATGTTTGGGCGCTAAATTGTATGAAACGCTAGCAGGCAGGGAAGTTTTGGAACAAAAAAATGTCAAAAATGCATAGCAAATGCCATCGCCCAGCACTGGTGTGCACTGGTGAGACAGTCCTCAGGCACCTGCAGAAGGAAGGGTGACCACGATTCTCATTTTCCAGTGGCAAAGCCCTGGGAGACCCGTTTTACGACCCAAAAGTGTACCAGGAGGGCAAGGGCTGCTGGAGAGCCGCTGGCCAGACCTCACTGATGGCAGGGCTTCACCTCAAGGGCTCTGCCCAGTGCCAGGAAAGGACACAAAGAAATCTTAGGAAGCCAGTCAACAGGACACACACACACACACACACACAAAAAGCTGTCAAAAAGCCCTGCAGGAGTTCAATTGAAATGCAAAATCCAAATGTTCTCCTTGAACACTGCATCCAGCTCCACCTTCCACCAATAAAAGAAAGGAAAAGGGCGGTGTGTGTGAAAGGTAACTTTGAGTAATTACTTGCTACAGCTTTGTCTGCTCGGTTTATAGAATCATAGAATCATTCCGGTTGGAAAAGACCCTTGGGATCATCCAGTCCAACCATCAACCCTACTCTACGAATATCTCCCCTACAACGTATCCCCCAACACCACATCTAATGTGTGGCTTTGTGACAATCACCATTTTCCTGCTGAACGGACAAGCAAAGGAGTGCTTTGATTTATCCTCCTCTGTCCGAAATCACCGTCTTTTACCCCATTTCTTTCCCAAGAGCAAAGGGATTCCCGAGGAAACATCCTCCTCCACAATCATGATGCAAACATCCCACTTTCTGAGGCAGCAGTGAATAAAAGGCATTCAGCACACGCCTTTGTCCATGTTTTGGCCAGTCTGAATGTTACCGAGCCTTGTCTTCCAAAAAGAGGAGTGACACACAGGGTGGGATGGAGGATGCCATGGACCACCCTGGTGGGATGGAGGATGCCATGGACCACCCTGGTGAGGGGCAGCTGGAGATGCTCCAGGAGCAGTCACAGCACCCGGGGTGCTGGCGGGGGGGGACACAGTTAATCAGCATTTCTTAGGGTGCTGAATTTCTCTGTGCATTTCACTCAACTGCTCAGGGCTCAGCCACCTCAGAAGAAAGGACTAATAACGAGGCAAGAGCCACAGACTGGGGTGCTTTATAGAGAAATGCACAATAATACGCAACGGAGCAAAAATACGCTCATTTTCACAGGCGAAGTCTTAGCTACTTCTGCTTATTCACCTTTTTTTCCTGCTTTATGCATAAAGAATATCTTAAGACACGTTATTATTGAACATAACGCCAGAACAGGAGTTTATACAAGGTTATCATGAAGGTAAGGCAGACACAGGAAATTTTTAAGCACTTAAGACTCAGTTATTTAAGCACTCTGAAACAGGTGAGATAGGGGCACCTCAACATCTTTGGGATCCGTGGCCCAGGGGATATTTCCAGATTTCAGATCTAACAAATACCCTCGGAGAAATCTGTCGTTATTTCATTTGGGTTTTAAGTCTAACTGTCCCCCCCTCAAAAAAAAAAGAAGGAAAATCATGGGCAGAATCCATGCTGAAGACATTATGCTAAAGTGTTTCTTAAATAAATGTTTTTGAAAGTAATTTAATACAGTTTGCTACCTCTCAAAACCATAGGTTCCAAACCAATTGTGATTTGTCACTAAGAAACAGGAAGCTGTGTAGTATTTTTTACACGTAACCTATAGAAGGGCCTGGTGCAGTTTCAGTTGAGTTGGTTTCATTAACGACCCTTAATGAACACACAATAACTGCGTCCATGAGCAGGGTGCTTTGCCATTTCCATCATATTTTGGGTAAACTGGAGAGGAGAACTTCTCCCCTCCCCATTAACAGGGGCAGGAAGGGTTGATGGAGCAGGAATTCCAAGCCCAGGACCTCCTGTGGGAAGGTGAGAAGGAAGCGAGGAGGAGCTGCCGTGAGCCCAGCAGCCGTATCAATATCTCATGAAAAGTTTCCCCAATGCCGAAATGAAAGGTAGAGGCTGAAAGGAAACACCTACCTGGAAAGAAACCCCGGGGAGCTTTCTGAGACGGCACTTTTCATTACCGCCATTATCCCTGGGGAGAGACAGCTGCACTTCTGTTGGCCTCATTAAATTTTTACCTGTCCAAAGGACAATCTCTGTCTCTGGAAGCACGTCTAGCCCCGGGGAGCGTGGTGTAACTCCGTCACGTACAGTCTGGAGTTACTTTTTCATTACAGTGTAAATAATAAATAACAGCCACAGCTATTCATGAAGTATTTCCCCCTTGGTATCGCCCTCCTTAAGTCTCACAGCCCTTGAACTCTCGTGGAACATAATTCATTATATATTCTTGTAACATCAACATCCCAGGTGGGGAAAACAGAGGGAAAACGGCAGGAAAGGAGCGGCTGAAGGTCAGCCAGTGGCTGGGCACAGCCAGGGAAGAATTTCTCGAGAATCGGTCCAATTGAGACAGGACCCGCACAGAGAGAAAAAGAAATTAATGAAAAAATGAGAAAATGAGAAAACAAAATGAATGAAACATGAAGTCCCTAGGATTCAAGTAAAGGATGCCCTTAGCCATGAAAAATAAGCAAGGGCTGGAGTGAGGACTTAGACGAACGCCCTTTGTCGGCATCATCCATCCCAGGATAATCGTGCCGTTATTTTCTCTTTAACCAGCCCTGCAGCGAAGGGACAGGGCTCACTTAAATTATATTTAAATCACACTTAAATAATGCACTGTGCATCGTTTACCTTCAAACCTCCTAAGTAAGTTATAATTTAACACCCTGAGGTTTTCAATGGCTCCTCAAGGAATGACTTTAATGGCAGAAAGGAAGAATTGGACGTTCACCACCTGCTGAAAAAAAGAGGAGGCTGTTACAAGCACACGGTGCCGTAAAAATAGAGGCAACGCCGAGGTGGAAGGTGGCTGCACGCTGTAGACAGAGCATCTCTTAACCCCTGGCCATGGTCCAGGATCCTTCTCCTCAAAGCCAACCTGTCCATCTTTTCAAAGGTCCAGAAAGGACAGCAGTCGTGGAGGTGGTAACTGGTATCTACAGGCACCACCGCAAATAATACTTATGGATTTCACCTGCAACAGCCGTCTCCTCCTCTGAACACAAAGAAGATGCCTCCCGTGGGGAGGACACAATGGAAAGCCCAGTAGCACGTGCTGGAAAGAACATAATTTCTTAATCCCAGCTGAAAACAAACAGGAGTTACTCGCTGGGTGCCCAGTGCTGCCATGACTGAGGCATCCTCCAGGGATGTGAAGTGCCCGGTTGATTTAAGGGCCAAAAAAAAAAGAGAAAATTGGTTCTGTTCTACCTCAAACCAAGACAGGCATCTACAGCTGTTATGCCTGAGGCTAATGGGAAATGAGCAGAGGGGCTCGAGGAGCAACAGTTCGGTTAGAGCTCCTGGACACCACCTCTCCTGGGTCTGGCCCTCCACAGGTGCTCCTGCCCAGTTGGCTCGGTGTCTGCTCAAGGCTGGTGGGGATTTGCAGGCCAAAAGCAAAGCTGGGTGGTCACAGAATCATAGAATGGTTTGGGTTGGAAGGGACCTTAAAGACCATCCAGTTGCAACCCCCCTGGCCTGGGCAGGGACACCTCCCACCACACCAGGTTGCTCCAAGCCCCCTCCAACTTGGCCTTGAACCCCTACAGGGATGGGGCAACAACAAGTTGATGTCCCGGAGGACCCTTCCCCTCCCAACACAGAGATCTGGAGGAGGCTCCCCCATCCTTAGCATTCACCAGTCACCTCAACTGGCCACGCTGAGCTCCTTCCCCAGACTGGGACGTCTTTACAGGGCTCTCCAGAGCACAGTCCCCTTCTCTCTGCTCCATCGGGCTCCTGCTGCTCACCCAGGACATTCTTTGTGTTATTCACTTCATCGCCGCGCTATCAAGGCACTCGTACGCGACAAGATGCGTCACCCAGAGCAATGAACACTCTTCACATGCACACACACACCCGCTGCAAATGCAAAGGATGATAAAAAGTAGTAGGAAATATTAATAGAGTAGGATAATAGGTTAGGGAGAAATGTTAGGGTGAGCTTGAGAAGCAGAATGCAGAAAGCTAAGAGGCCTTGAATGTAGCAAGAAGAATATAATTTCTTTGCTTGCTTTCATTCCTGGGTATTTTAAAATAGCAACTTTTAGATGAAATAACTTTTAAACACATTTCCAGACTGCAACGGGAGGCAGCTGCCAGAACTCCAAGACATGACAATAGGCTTAAACCTCCTCTTTTTTCGCTTCCCCCCAGTGAGATGTCAGCAAATCTCAACGTATGGGCAAGTCCAGAGTCACTGCCAAGGCCTCTCTAGCTCTCTGCATACACACACACACACACACACCTCCACAGACACCGCTACAGACACAGCACTATCTACTACACCACTTTTTAGAGAGAACAAGAGACATATTCACAACGTACACCACAAAACAATTTTAGGAAGAATAAAGCAAAATGGAAATCAGCTTTACCCACACTGGACAATGATTGTACGGCAATAAAATGCGAGCTAGATGTTACTATCACCTAATTTTTGATCAGGAGTGCCATCGACACCGTCTGTTACAGAAATCAAGTGCGCCCAAAAGCTTCGTCTCTGCCCAAACGTTTCAGATGATCGGCCTTTTAGGTTCAGGCATGGTTGGAGGTGGGTTTTTTGTGTAAATCTCTCTTTCCTATCACTGTTCCTCCAGCATCTCCTGCCCACCAGCCGCGAGAGCATCTCTCTGCCTCCCCCCGACCCTGCCTGTCCCCTCCTCTCCCTCTCCGTCCAGTGAAGATAGGGTTAGAGCGACGTGCCACGGCCAAAGCAGCCTGCAGAGCCCACCACTGAGGAGACACCAGTAGGGCTCTGGCTAACGCTAATTGGGTTGGGGGTTAGAAAAGCATCGTCAAGGCAACGCAGTTAGTTGTCGGCGGGCAGGTTCGGTGGGTTGCTTTGAGAGGGAAGGCTATAGCCAGTTAGCCTCTGCATTACCATTATCGGGGTTGGAAAACATCCTACTTGCACTGGAGACGGTCTTTCCAATGTCGGCCAAGGAGCGGAGGTTGGACTTCTTGGTCTGGTGCCGGTGCTTCCTGAGCAGGGTGTAGGTGACTTTGTCCTTCAGCTCCGCTTTCAAGAGCCCCGTCTCGATCTGATTGTCCACGATCATTTCTGTCGCAGGCAAAGGCAGGGTGGGGAGAGGAGAGGGCGGTCAATCACACAGCGCAAGACTCGGCCGCATCAAGGGAGAGCAGGGGGAGAAAGACGGATCATTTTCACCCCACCTTCTTGAAGGCTTTGCTTCCCACCTCAAAACCACCACCAGATTTCCCCGTTTTATTTTTAATGGGAACCTCATTAGGTATTTCTCTGGAAAGGGACCGTGAGCATTTCCATCCAGCAAAGCCCATCAGCCACCGACACGTACCTACTGCACCAAAACTCCCTTCTGTTATTTTCACCCATGCCCCTGAGCTTATTTGAAATCAGCGGGACCCAGGGAGAGATGGTTCTCGGTTCAGCAAGGCAACCTGCTCTCACCCTGTCCTTTTTGAGAACAAGCCACAACTACTTCGCAACTCCCTGTAGGCTCCCAAAAATAACCCGCTAAAACTTCTGTCAGCTTCTACAAGGCCCGAGCTCACCTCGCAGGCCCCCAATAAAAACTGATCTAATGACAGCGAAAAGTCCTGGGGATGAGCAACTAATTAAATCACTCGCTCTCAGAACTGAAGTGAAATGACGGCAACTACAAAAGGCAGAACTTGCTCCAATTGTCACGGCACGGATTAGGTGGCTTTGCCTTTAATGGCACCAGAAAGGCTCCCAGCCCACTGCAAAGACCGCTCACTTTCCATCAATTCTCTCCTTTTACCCTATCCCAGCAGAGACAGGAAAAAAAAAAAAAAAAAAGGCAGCCAGATTTATTAAAAAAATATCTCTTGTGCATTAAATCTCACATTATAGCTGTTCCCTTGATTATTTCAGTTAACGTGCTGTCCCCCAGGGGGAAGTGGCAGCTCTTATTTGTCTACCGGTAACTTTTATTTGTGCTAATAATAAAAGTTATGGGACAGTGGAGGCAGAGCACGCATCTCACATTTGCTAACTCAGTGAGTCAGAAAGTCACCCCCTCTGTGCTGCCCGAGAATTAATGCCTCTTCAGTGAAATCACCAGGGAAAACCGCCTCCTTCTTCCACCCAAACTCCAAAAAGGCTGATTATATGCGTGCAGGTCCCGTTACACAAAACGTTTGGCAAAAGGTTTATTTTTGCCAAATGCCATTTTTCTGTAAGCTTTTGCTGCTCGTATTTTTTTATTAGTGATTTTTGGAATACTTAGAATCATAGAATCATTCAGGTTGGAGAAGACCTTTGGGATCATGGAGTCCAACCATCAACCCCACTCTACAAAGTTCTCCCCTACACCATATCCCCCAACACCACATCTAAATGACTCCTAAACACCTTCAGGGATGGTGACTCAACCCCCTCCCTGGGCATCCTATTCCAGTGTCCTCCCACAGAACAACATGTCTGTCTTCATCAGGTTTATCCTTCTCCATCCAGCAAGTGTTTCTTCCCTTCCCTGTTTCTGACACAACACAAATCGATAAGGAGACCTTGCTGAGTTTTTCCTGCGTGTCACTCCCAGACACCAACCCAGGGATCAGAATTAAATAATTCTGCAAAACAAGTCTACAGGCTGGTGGACACCCCCATCAATCTGATCAAGGATCTGGACCAGCAAAAATACCCTACTCAGGACAGTGCGACAGCAACAGCAGCCACTCATTTGTAATTTAATCTCCCAGGAATTAGATTTAATTTGGGTGGTGAAGAAAGATATTGAAGGTGACATCTTGAAGTGACTTCAAAAAGAAATTCAATGTTTGAAGGTTAAAGTTGTAGACCACTGACATCAGCTGCTGTCTTCTGAAGCACCTTCAGCTTCAGCATGAAACTTCAGAGGGTTTTGGTTGTTTTCTTATTTAAACTTTAAAAAAAAAGTTTGTTTTTTTTAAAAAAAGCTCTGCATTTGTATACAGAGACACAGAAATAAAGGAAGGTAAGTGCCACCATAAGCACCTACAAAACTAAGCTCAAAGCTCTGTAGATAACATCAGAGGCAGCTTCTGTAATTCCAAGTCTTACAAACCAGTGCAGCATCAGATATTGGATAATCTCATGCCAGGAGAATTCTGAGCCGGCTTCCTTAGATTATCATTCAAAGCACTGAGTTTTGTGGGGGTTTTTATTTCATTCTACTCTTTTGCACCTCTTGGCAGAATGGTTTCTAAACTCAGTGTTTTGGTTAAAGGCACCTCCACTGGATGGCTCATTTTTTAAAAATTTATTTTCGTATCTGTTCTCACACGTCCCGGGGAACAGGGTATAGCTCTCAGCAATGTCACCGAGTGTCATCCCAGGCCATGGCTATTTTGACCGCAAAAAACCTGCCATCCTGTTGGGCAGAGTGAGGCATCAGCTGGTTCTGGGGCTGCTCTCCTTTGCTGGAGGAGAACACACCATTCCTAAAAGGAGACCTCAACCCAAAGCAGCCAAGAGTCCGACCAGGCTGGTCAAAACCTGCCGGTGCGTGCCGGGTACCTGTCCTGAGAGAGCTGCCCTTTTTGCCCTTTTATACCCTGTGAACATAAATTAAATCCGTGTATGCTACTCCTTTCACACACATGTAGTGATATCTTAGGATATAACTTGGTATATCTCCTTTGGGATCCACATGATTCTATAGAATGACCAAAAAGCCGTTCAGGGTAAGCATTAATTACCACTGACATTGATTCTTTGACTCTTCTTCCTGAACTGGGAAGAACTCTTTTCATTTATCTGTCATCCTTCTCCATGTACTTTAGAAAAATCATAGAATGGTTTGGGTTGGAAGGGACCTTTAAAGGTCATCTAGTCCAAACCCCTGCAATGAGCAGGGACACCTCCCACTAGACCAGGTTGCCCAGAGCCACAAAAGTTTCTAGTTTCCATGTCATTCCTTGGAGGATAAGTGTCCCTGCCCATGGCAGAAGGGTTGGAACTCAATGATCCTTAAGGTCCCTTAAATTTCTGGTTTCCATGTCATTCCTTGGAGGACAGGTGTCCCTGCCCATGGCAGGAGGGTTGGAACTCAAGCATCCCTAAGGTCCCTCCTAACTCCAACCATTCTATGGTTCTATGAGTATTTCTTTATTTTCCTCTTTTATTGAAAAAATACCGCTTTCTCATTAAAACCATTGGTGAAACCATCATGAGGGTTAATCCAAATTTGTAGGGAAGAGCTGAGGGAAAAAGCCAAGGTGGCTTTACTTACCCACCACCTGCGGGAGAGAAGACGCCTCCATATCCAGCATTATCGAGCCTTTCTCTATACACGTCCTCAGCTCAAACAAGCTGTGCAGGGACAAGGTGGCCACGTGAGGTTTGCTCCATCGCTCCCCACCTTGTTCTACCTTCTCCTCGAACTTGATCCACCTACGAGAGGGCAGAGCGTCGAGAGGGTGTTAAAGCCAAGGGGCTCCTTGCAGACAGACGTCTCCAAAAGAAGCGGGACAGCTGGACCGCCACGGCATTCCGACAAGTTCAAGCGGACGCGTTTTCCCAGGCGTCTCCCAGGCCACAAATCCATGATCGAGTTGCAAAGGCTCTAATGAACTGGTATGTGTCAGCTGAGCGGCGATAATGCTCTGCCTGCTTGTGAACTACAGCAAATGGGAGGTAAAACATGGTATCTTTCACTGCTTTCACCAAGACTTAAGCTAACACCCTCCAGATGATGTTTGCTCCAGGCCAAGAGGACACCTGGTCATTCGCCACCCCAGGTTTGTACCCCCAGTCCCTAACCCGAACCACTTCACTCATCCCGAGCGAGAAGGGCTGAGCACCACAGCTCCACAAGAAGCAAGGGGGAGGGAAAAATAATAATAACAATCAGTATTTCTGGAAATAAGGTGATTTGTATTTGAGTATTCAAATCCAGACAATAAAACCTGAAAACTCGCAGCGAATAATCCTACCCCAGAGCCACGGGGGCAAAGGGGAGGAGCACATCCCACCCAGATCTAAGATGTTCTTAGCAGAACTAGTTGAGCCACCAAAGGGAAAAAAACCCACAAATTAAGGGGCTCCTTCTTTCCCTCCGCTCTCCTGCCGTTGTTTAATGATTTAACAAAGTAGGTCTGGAAAAAAAAAAAAACAGAAACCCAACCAGAAAGCTCATCTCTGGTTGAAGATTAGAGCAAAGGTTAAATCCCGCTCTGTGCAAAATACTCCTGACACCCCTAAACCCCGGGGGGTTTCGCTCCAGCCCCAGGCATGACCCTGCCCTCGGCTCCGCTGCCCCCGGCCGTGGCTGTGGCCTTGGCAGGGGCTCGCGGGGCAGGGAGAAGGGATTTCATGTCACCTCCCTGCAGAGCAGAGGGGCTTTTCCAATCCCCTCTCCAGATACTGGGTTAATACACGTGGAAAATGAAAATTCCAGCGACTAACCCACGGGGATTATTAAGACAAAAAAAAACCCACGTAAAGGTAAGGAAGCTCATAAACTGGTTCAAAAGAGCATTATTAACACCAAGCGAAATTATATTTAATCCCGAGAAACGTATTACTCGAGGATTAATCAATTATGCTTTTCCATTGCAATAATCTCTTTTTGAAACTTTTTTTTTTTTTTAAAAGCCGCTTTCTAACTCAAGCTAAAAGAGTGAATTTGATCTCAAATTAATAAGGTGCTGCTGAGTTCACGAAGCCTAGGTATTTCCCGGGACACGGGGGGACCTGCACTTCGAACGCTGTAGTCTGGGTGCGACTGAGAGGCCTCAGGGCTCCAAACGCCAACGCGTTCGCCTTCCCAATGGAAGCGCGTTATTCCCCACTATCAATATTTGCCCTCTGTTTACTTTTCTCACCCCAAACCACCATATAAATAGAATAAAACAAATATTAACTTGCAGGCCGGGTTGAGCCGTCGCCTGCTGTATCACCACAGTCCCTTGGATGACTCTTTTCCTCGGGCACGTTCCCGAGGGGACCCGGGGACAGCCAAGTCCCTTCCAAACACAGAATCACTATGCTATGGGGTTGGAAGGGACCTCTGGAGATCATCTCCTCCAACCCCCTGCCACAGCAGGGGCACCCACAGCAGGTCCCACAGGAACGTGTCCAG
>JAOXJK010000032.1:1729182-1746530 GCA_025774025.1 Xenus cinereus
GTGGGAGGTGTCCCTGCCCAGGGCAGGGGGGTTGGAACTTGATGATCTTTAAGGTCCCTTCCAACCCAAACCATTGTATGATTCTATGATTCCATGATTCTAAGTCTTGAGTGAAGTCCTTGAGTCAGTGACTTGATTTCTGCAGCTGCTCAGATTCTCACCATCGACACCAGAGGTGACCCCAACCCTCTGGGGCTTCCAAAGCTCTCCCCGTGAGACCTCCTTTCCAGATGAAACCTCAGAGCAGATCAAAATACCGATTTCCAAAACGTGCCCAAGACCATCAGGCTTTAGCCAAAAAGGAAATCAACTTCCTCAGTCTCCAAATTTCAAAGTAACACAAGAGTAGACACTGTACGTCGGCATTTAAAGAAAATGGGTCAGTCTCAGCCTCGGGATCCAAAAGGTGTCATAAAATAATCATTAGCAGGGGTTCAAAAGCGAAGAGCCAATATAAGCATGTATCAATGGAGCGTGTTAGGGGAAGCCCTTGCGGCACTTCTGCAAACACGCAGCCCCTCTCCTCTCCCAGAGAGCCCCCTCGTCTGTAACTCATTACAGGCGCATATTAATATTACTTCACCTTTTGATAGCTCCTTCTCTCTTCAAAGCCCTTCAAAACGTGATTAAAGCAGCCACATTCCCTCCTGACAACAGGAACGAACAGGTTCTTCCCCAAAGCCTTGCACCTTCCCTTGGCTCTGCCCTGCTCGCTCCCGTGCCAAATTCCTTGGCAAAAAAATGGCTATAAACACAGGAACTTTGATCAATAGGGTTTTTTAGCCATTAAAAGTATGCAACAGCCGCTGCGGAACGATGAGGCAAACACCCTAGTATTTTTTCCATTTTTAAAAATGCGCACAGTTATGTTAACAAATGACAAAACTATGAGATTAGTCACAGGGCAGCATTGAAAAGAGTCAAGTCACAAACCTTACATTGCCTGGAGATGTAAAGGAGCCAAACTAATTATTCTCCCAACCCTAAAATAACATTCGACTGCACTTGAGGGGTGTCTACCGTCTCCAGAGCATTCAGAATTAGCCATGGAGGGAAAAGTAAGTCACCTAAAGGAAAATCTGCTTCTGGTGGAGTTTTGGAAGATCTAAGAAATGGATTTCCCCAGACTATATTTTACTGCAAACAACCGATATCCCCTTCTCCAGAAGGGCAAAGAAAAACCGCCTGAGTTTGCTAACAGGTATTACATCCACTTTCAGAAAAAGAAGGGAAAAACCCCACATCCACAGCTTCCCAGAGAGCAGGGAGTTTGGGTTACGAGCCCACGGCTCCTGTGAAATATGGGATGTCCTGAAAGTCACCGCTTTCCGTGGAGGGTACCAGCTGCAAGCTGTTAACGGCCCTCAAGTCCTCATCGGGACTTGGCTTCTGGGGAAGGAATTAACGAGGATACGGTTCGTTAAGATCTATTTTGCTGTGGTGACCGCAGCACATTGCGCAGAGGCTGGGTAACACGACCGTGCGCAGTCGCTGTCTCCATCAGCTCCTTAATATTTCACCCTCCAGTAATTAAGAGGCACCTTTCACTCCATAAGTGTGAAAAACGCTTCATATTCTGCAGGTTTTGGATAAAAATCCGTTTTCACAAGGAAAAAAAAAAAAAAAGAGCATGTTTTGGGACTGGAAATTCAAAGTAAAGGCAGAAGAAATGTTTTGCTGGAGCAGGATGGCCCCAGCTGCCCGAGGCAGCTCTAGCCAGAGGGGCCAGTGACCACCACCGTGGCCACGTGGGACAGCGTTGGCACAGGACCTGCCAGCAGCAGGTGGGGAGAAGCCTGGATGGCTTGTGACTCGGGGTTTGTGACTCATGGAGAAGGTCAGCAACGGCATCACCGCTTCCAAGGGGGACTGGGAGCCGCTCATCACCCTGACTTCATCCCACCGGAGAAAGATCCCAGCCCACGGGGATTCAGTCACTGGGTTTCCCCTTTTTTCCAAACCCCTTTTCCCACATCAGCAGGGAGAAACGATGGAAACACCTCGCAAGTCGATTTGGTGACAGCTTACCTGGCATCAGGACAAGGTAAAATAATAGGGAAAACGAGAACGCTCCGCGTTAGCAACGCTGGGAGAAGAAAACAAACCCTTGTAGGTTACTCTACTTCGAAAGGGAGACCACGAGGAGCTATAGAGAGCACGCTGGCAACCTTCCCGTGAAGAGAGAGCCCAGCATCAGTTTACGGTAACCTCCGGTGAGGGGGGCAGAGCTCTCAGCAGAGCCGGGCTTCTGGAACCCGCACAGCTCCAGGGTCCTGCAGGGTGGTGGGGAGGAGGCAGGGAGCCACCAGACCCGTTCGTGCCCTGTTTCTCCCCTGCTTGTGACAAAGGAAATTCTTATTTGGTTCCAAAACCCTGTGTGAGCTAAAAAAGGCAAAAGGACAGGGAGAATCTCTACCAGAAATAGCCACGTGGCAAAGATGTGCTGGGTGCAGCATCGCAGTGCCGCAGAGCATCAATCCCAGCACTGGATGCAGCATCCCAGTGCCACAGAGCATCATCCCAGCACTGGATGCAGCATCCCAGTGCCGCAGAGCATCATCCCAGTGCCGCAGAGCAACATCCCAGCACTGGATGCAGCATCCCAGTGCTGCAGAGCATCATCCCAGTACCGCAGAGCATCATCCCAGCACTGGATGCAGCATCCCAGTGCTGCAGAGCAGCACCCCAGTGCTGCAGAGCATCATCCCAGCACTGGATGCAGCATCCCAGTGCTGCAGAGCATCATCCCAGTGCCACAGAGCAGCATCCCAGCACTGGATGCAGCATCCCAGTGCCACAGAGCAGCACCCCAGTGCCACAGAGCATCATCCCAGCACTGGATGCAGCATCCCAGTGCCACAGAGCATCATCCCAGTGCCACAGAGCATCACCCCAGTGCTGCAGAGCAGCACCCCAGCACTGGATGCCGCATCCCAGTGCCTCAGAGCATCATCCCAGTGCTGCAGAGGACCATCCCAGCACTGGATGCAGCATCCCAGTGCCACAGAGCATCATCCCAGTGCTCCCAAAATCCAGCCCGCTCCTAGGCTTCCCCACGTCGAGAGAGCACAGCTCCAGTTGAGGCACACTATTAATATCAGCAATCTGCACAGCACTTCAACAGATGCTTGGCTTTAAATATGGATTTAGATCTTCTTGAAAGCAGCCAGGCTAAATATACGCCCTGGGTTAAATGCGTTCCTCGGTGCTGTCCTCAATCTCGGCTCGGTTTCTGCCCGCGCTGTTCCCATCGGCGCTGGCAGAAGATGCACTGGCAGCCTGGCCCCGTCCCACTGCTGTCCCTCTCATCGTTATGGGGACAGCACGACCGAACCCCAGGAGAAGACGATGCTGGAAGAAAAACCCTCTTTCCATAATAAAACGTCCAACAACCAAAAAAACCGCTCGCATTTAACCCCAAAGGTGGTTTTGTCTGCAGCTGGAAGCTTCTTATTTATTGCCAAAGCATTAAAGGAACCCACAAGACAGAGAGCAATCTCATTTCCAAGGCAAACAATTAATTAAAAAACACTGCCTGTTTTACATACACACACATATGTATTTTAAATAGGCCGGGTAAAAGAATTGGAAATCTTCCCTTTTCACCACTAAGTCACAGTGACAGAGCCCAGGGTTCATCCCCTGGATCTTCAGTGGTCACCCTGTTCCTCCTTCCCTTCCAAGGCTACCCAGGCAGGACACGCGTCGCTCGGGGGAGATGCACGAAGCTGCAGAAGCCCTGTGCCCAGGCCAAAGGAAAATCACCAAAACGTCCTACTGAAACGGGGTATTTCAGCGATTGTTCTCAAGTAGGAGTTCAGAGCCTGAACTCGGTATCTGAGCTATACGGCAGACCAAATTTATCTCTTAAAAAAACCCACGTGAATAATTCAAATCAGCATATTCCGTGGTTGCAGAGCTGCTTCTTTTGCCTCCAATTAGCAAATGGCATTCTACGAGCCGTAACAGCCATTTATCTGAAACGGTCCCTCCCCAAATAATACTCCCCGTTTCTCGAAGCAGACATGAACCAACTGTTCTGGATGGCACCGTTCTCCTGCCACTAGGAATGCGGGGTATGTTTCAGCCTGGCTTTTAATGCAAAGCCGAGACTAATCCCCCTCGAGAGCTTTAGCCAGGCTTTGCCAAAGGAACTATTGTTGCCATTAAATAAGTTTATACTGTTTGGTGGTGAGCATTTTCTTTCTGCAGAGTGAGCTCTTATTCCCACGATGAAATGCATGCTGGAATGAAGTCACTTGACTACATTTCTTTCTTTTTTTTTTTTGCTTATAGACTCATCCTTCTGAAGTTTCCCATCCTGGGCAATTTACATAGAAACAGGCTGGAACAAGAAAGCCATGATATACAAAGTAGGCAGAACGAGTCCCAGACAGATAAAGGGAAACCCAAATAAGAGCAAGTCCAACAAAACGGGGTCAGACATGTTCTCTAGGAATACCCACAGCGCAAGGAAGAGTCCGTGCCCAACCGAAAACTCGAGTCAGCACGTTGCCTGCAAGCAGATCTCCTCGTCTCTTCAGCCTCTGGAACCTGGATGATTCGCAATATGCCCCAGAAAGCTCTGAGAGGCCCATGGACCAAATGGCCAAAGTCATATCAAAATCCTCCCACATCCGTGAAACTCTTCCATAGCCTCAAATTTCCATTGCCCTCGTGGACTCGTGCAACCTCTAGAAGGACATCTCCTCATCAGGAGCAGATCTACCCCTCTAGAAGGACATCTCCTCATCAGGAGCAGATCGATCCCTCTAGAAGAACATTTCCTCATTGGGAGCAGATCTACCCTAGCCACGTATCTGCTTCCCAAACAGCTCCCAAAACTTTGTGGACCTACCATTTGCCACCTCCTGAGTTTATTCTCATGGTGCTAGTCTCACCAACTGCCAAAGACCACAGTAATTACCAAGTGTTTGACCCCGAAACATAACAGCTCCCCCAGGACATGGTTACCACCCTCTCACTGAGACACCATCCGTCACCCCACATGTCACATTCAGCCTTTTTAGTGTGAATTAGGGTACAATGTCACTGCAAGGACACGTGCCACGGTGCTGCCCATCCTGAACTCTTCAAGCCCATCTTGATTTCCAACAGGGCATTCAAGCAAGGCTCATCAACCCCCACTCCTGTAGAGTTCATGGAGAAAGACTCCCTCATCTGGACTGCAGGCCCCAGCAAAACCTTAATTTAGCTTCTCCCGGCCTGTGTGACACCTATCTCTGCCCAGATTTGGCCCAGGACACTTGGTAAGTGTCTGGATATCTAAATATTCTGTTTTCAATATAGTTTTCCTGACCTCTTTGCCCAAAAAGCCATGCACACCGAGTTTCCCTGCCTACAGCGAGCTCTTCCCGATCGCTCTTTCCCATCAGTGGTGTTATTTAGTGTGTGTGTGCGCGTCCTTCTTTTGTCCTGGCTGATGATTCACATCACAAGAGCTACTTATCCACTTTAAAAAACAAAAATAAACATATCCCCCCATAACCCACAACGCTATCAGCGCTTGACAGCCAAGGACCAAATTGTTGCCGTGGCACTGTAAACTTTTGTAATTACTGTACGTATTGTGTACAGGGAGACGATGTGTTCTCTTTCTCCTCTCTCCCCTCCATCAGACCGTATTTCGGCAGCTCCCACAGGGCCAGGCGCCCCGAGAGGTCCTTCTGGATGTTCTGGCTGAAGGTGGAGCTCACTCGTGGTGGAGCTGGGCTCTTCCCTCCTGTGTGCAAACAGGTTTTGACACCTGGCCTTTCTGCTGCCTTTCCACCTTCCAGCCTCCTTCCCCTGGCCACCGCTTTGAAATCAGGAAAACTCTTTGGTTCCAGGGAAGGGAAAGTGCAGGTTTAACAGCCGCAGCCTTCTGCCGCCGGCCCCAGGATCCCCTCGCAGAAGTGTCAGTACAAAATAAGGACACAGGCTTCGCCTGGCAAAAAAAAAAAAAACAAACCAAACCCCAAACTCCCACGTAGCTTCAACGCAGAGGAGCCAAGTTATTAATCAGAGCCTGAAATCCAAGCCGAGTAACTCATGTCGTTATGAAACTGCTCTTGGAGCATGAACACACCAGGGAGTAACTGCTGGAGGTCCCCGCAGCCCAGGATGCTCGAAATACCTCTCCTATCATGCACGGCCCTGCGATTCCCGGGCTGTTACATACCCATAGCTCACAGCTAAACCAAACACCCCTCCTCAGCCGGATGAACTCAGCTCCCATTGCTATATTTAAATATCAAGGTCTCCGCTTGGAAGCGAGACTTGAACGCCAGCCCGACACCACGTTCGGGTTGAGACTAGTCCATTCATACGTTTCTTTACAAACAGAAGGACAGGCTCCGCTGATTTATGCATAGTTTTATTTCCATTTAACTGCTGAGGTCTACGCTACTTCTTTTCCAGGGAGTATACAAACCAGGAGGCAAAATGCACCAAAAGGGATCTGCCTTTTTATAGACATAAATCTGGCGACACAAGTCCAAACACATCTATAAAGAACCGCTTACCCTTCAGTTAACATCTGCTTTCCCTTTCAGCTTTCGGATGACCACGCTCTTCCCTGCGCATAATTTTGATGTACTTAATATCGGTATTTTGAAGTTCACTCAGTGGGTAAGAAATCAGCAAATAAATCCCAATGACGACTCTCCCCTGCTTGAACAGATGTTGGATCAGGATTCAAAGCTGAGCAGAAAAGTCCACAGCTCTCAAAGCTTTCGTTTCACGTATCATACAGATTTATTTTAATGAATATACCATTTTTTCTGGGAAATGGCTGACGCTAACAAAGAAGAAAGGAAATCATTTGCAATGATTAACGTACCGGGGGGCTGAGGCTGTTTCCACCCTATCTTGTTTATTCTTCAGGTTTATAACATTGTATTTTCAGTTTTGTTCAATTTCCATGTCCTTTGGTGGTGGTTCTTCGGCTTCCAGTCCCTCAGGTCCCAGGTGAAATGGTTCATTTTGGCTTATCAGAAAGTCAGAGAAATAAAAGAGTCAGAAGAGATGGAAGAAAGGCAGTTCTTGCCTCTCCGTAGGTTGTTGCTTCTTCAAGGCATGAACACATTCACAACCCAGCACCTGCTACAGTGGAACAGAAACTCCAAAGCAAGTTCTCCATCCCTAAAATAACCCCGGCAGAAAGAGAGACCCAGGAGTGGGTCCTTGGGAAGACCCACAGCTGCAGAAGACAGCCTGAGCAGACACATTTCCTCAAAAGCATTGCTAAGGGTCTAACAAAGCTTGTTTTTTCTGAACGACGATAGAAATGCATTTATTTTAGGGTTCCTGCTTATGCAAGCTAGGGCTCCAGTGGAACCATGTCCTGTAGGGAGGCAGGAAGACCTCTCCTATCAGCAGGGGATTCTGCATATGATTGATTTACTTCTTATCAACACTCCCATTTTGCCACACCAACCTACTGGCATCCGAGTAAAACAGGTTTTTGGCCTCGAGATCTCTGGTTCGCCCTCCGCACATTCCTTAATCATCTAATTCCCTAACAGCTTCCTTGTGCAATTAAAATCATCCGCATTATCTTTGTGCCAGCCCGATCTGGAGGAGGAGATAAACGGCGGGGGGGATGCCAAGAGAAGGGGAAGGGCCCAGAAATGGTTGGTATGAGGGAGAAGGGAGCAGGATTGGGGTTCTGCTGACAGCCCTACACCACTCGCCACGATTTCGCTAAAACGTCTATTGATCCTACTCATTAGATCACTAGCATCTGCTGCCATCTGTCCACACATTTCCCAAACCCACAATCCCAACTGGAGGAGGTTAGTAGGTCACGGGCATAATTCTCTGCCCCTCCTGGGATGAGAAGAGACTCGGCTCCGCGCCACGGCTCCAAGCGCTCGCAGAGCCCCTGGTTGATCCATCCCTACCCTCTAACCCTTCTCCTGCCAGCTGATCTCAGCTGCAACCCACCTTGCAGTCCCTCCAAGAGTGGCTTATCCCGCCTTTTTCCTAGGGCAGGAGCAAAAAGTGATGGGCAAATCTACAATAGCTCTGCTGATGGGTGAGCAGATTTGAGAACGTGAAAAGAAAAATAATAATAATTTTAAAAAAAAAAAAAGGACACCAGCTTCAAGGATGACTAGACTAAGGATCAACATTTTAATTTGTCCCAATAGGAAAAGTTCAATGAGATTCACAAGAAAGTTCAATGAGATTCACAAGAGCCAAGAGAAAACAGCAAGTAGGGCTTAGAGAAGAAAATCCAGACGTCGGCTGTATTTACATTAGAGGATTTTGCACAGAGACTTCCTAAGAACGAAGCAACGATTTTCAGTTGTCACGGAGAACAAGACCTTTCCAGCTCACAGCTTTATTTCCAGTGTTCTCTGTAGTGACAGACCCCAAGCCTGCCTTGTGCCTCTCTCCATCTCAAGTCTGGTCCCTACAGTCACCGGGACCCTCTTGGTTCGGAAACCAAGTGGAGAACTTGTAACTTGGCTGATCAACTCCTACTCCAGGCAGTCACTTCTCTCTCTAGGGTGATAATGATTGACCAACGGCAGCAGAGAACATGTAATATACGTTTCCCCCAATTTTGTAAGGATCTCAATGAGAGCTATTTTTCCTCTCTTTAGAGTACCCATCATCCAACAGTATCTGACTCCCAGCAGCATCCATCCCTCACATCCCTGCAAAAGCAATACACGGGAGCGCTGTGACACCACTGCTGAGCGGTTTCCCTGTTGATGTGTAAGGCTCAGGTGAACAAAGCCATGCCTCCTGCTAAAACCTGAGTGAGAAAACTCACCGTATGAAACGTCACGTACGAAAAACGCGGGGGATGTTGGAATGGCTGCCAGGCGCCACGGACAGGGCCAGTGGAAATGCTCTGAAGCGCCTCAAGCTCTCGTTTACATACACACAGAGAGAAACCCAGAGCTTTGGGATGGCTTGTTCCCACACCGTCCAACGGATTTGCATCCAGTTTAATCCAAAAAGGGCAGCTTTACAAGTACCAACCATCACCTGCACAATCCAGCCCTTCTCAGCTACAGAAATATCTTCAGCTTAAAATCAAAATGCTTCTAAATGAGGTTGGTTTTTTTTTTTTTTTCTTCTTTTCCCACATGGTAAATTCCTTAGACTTTTCTGTCCCTTAGCAGTTTCACGTGAAGGCAGAGAACAGAATTAGGCAAAGAATTAAGGTGGCTTAGGTAATTATAGCGGCACATGCTATCAGTTCAAGACAGAAGATTAGCCCAGCGAGCTCCCAGTTAAAGGAGGTCTTCTCCCCAGTACCAGGGAAAAGAACTGGGCCCTTTTTTTTGCTTTGTCTATCTCTAAAAGATGAACAGTGCACCGTGTCAAAGTGGTAATATATAACCCACAAAATCTTTCCAGAGGCACTTTTTCTGGTACTTACTAACTGAAGAAGTTTCAAGCTGAAGTTGAAGACCAGCTTTAAAGCCCCAAAGCAGACAGCCGCCCACCCTGTGGCTCTAAACCCAGTGTAAAGTTTATATTGAATTATTTTCCCCTACATCTAGCATGACTAATCGTGTCACCTTTGGCCAAGGGAGATCTCTAATAAAAACTGCCTGGTAAAGCAAAGACAATTCTTAATCAAGAATGGCTTATCCATAAAGCTGCAGGCAAACAGGCAGTTCATCAAGGCAGAAGTGATCAGTAAATGAAAATGCTTTATATCACTCATACCTACCAAAAAAAACAGGTATTTGAGACTGATTCATCACTTCATTTTGCAGGTCATTTTCTCTGTTCTGCCCAGGCCATGTTTACCAAACACACGATGCTCAATTCTTATCATTTTATCTCAAAACTTTGCAACAATTAATTCAACATTAACCAGATGGGGTTTATCATTTTAACCCCCCTCTCAGGGGGAAGTTAAAGCTATAGAAGCAGCTTAACTCTCACCTAACCAAAAAATATTTGTATCAGTTCTTCAAATGAGAGAAAACTTAGAGGCACGGGGGGAGTTTGACAGCGTTAGGGTGTCAAAAACAGGTGGCCAGTTGAAACAACGCTACTTTTCTATTTGTACTTCATATTCAAATTACTTTTGTTATTTCAGGGTGATGGATTTTGAACACTTAAAGTTGACAATACCCTAAGTGGAGCTGCTCAACAGCTCTACCGTCCATATTGGTCTTATAACCCTGGCAAATTTCTGTGGTTTGTTTTTTAACTGTGAAAACAGTGGAGCCAGGTTTTAAAAAATATACCTGGAGAGATGATGCTGTGCCTTTAAACGCGCCGCCCCTAGACATAATCCTCACCAAAAGCACATTATCATTTCCCTCGCCAAGAAAACGGTCGCATTCCTTCCCCACTTCTCCCACCACAGTGGCTGCTCCCTTCAGACACATCCAGAAACCTGGAATTCAGATCCCAACAGTTTCATCCTGCACGGCTGGAAAATCCTCTCTCTCCTCCATGTTCATGTTATTTCAGGCCCAGCCATTTGCGATGGCTTCACCTGGGCACATTGCAATGCTGATTTTATTTTATTTTCTTCCAAACTGGAATGGCTTCTCCGCAACGCTCTGACTGCACCACAACCAAAGGAAAGCTGAAATCCTGGAAATACAAGACGCTTTTTAAATCCTCCAGGACACCTCTCTAAGTCCCTTCAATAAGCTTTTGTAAGCCAGCGAGCTCCGCCAAAGCACCCACCGGCCTCCACGCAGCCAAAGGCGACCAACACAAACACCGACGGACGATACCGCTGCCTGAAACGCCAACGCACAAGCAAGAAATAAGTAAAGCTTGAGTAGGGGATTTCGGTGTCATTTCATTTGGGGAAAAGATGGCGAAGACGTGGCTGGGTTGGTTTGTGTGGCTGAACAGCCGTTCATTCCATAAGGACACTTCGGTGGCACTTTAGAGGCTGGACAATGCACGAAAAAAAACAAAGCTGGGAAGAAAAAAAGTTCCTGCTGTTGGGGAAAGGAGAAGGATGTTGGAAACAAGCGGAGATTTCTGCCAGGGAAAGCATTGGGAGCACAGAGCCTGGTGCCCGCAGCACCCTCCCTGAGGAAACCCAAGAGATGGAGCTTTTATCCCCTTGGGTTTCAGCCCCTCGTCCTCAGGGAGAGCTTCAGATGTCACAGCAGAGGGAGGGAGAAGGTAAAAATGCAGGGAGCAGAGTCCGGAGCTTCCCTCCGGCTCTCTCCAGGCGAAGGACTTGCCAGCGCGGGCTGCAAAGCGGCGTCTCCGAGGAGTGCCAGCCGCGGAGGCCGACCTGGGAAACGCCGCTACGTTAAGGGTGAGATTTATTTTCACTCACACGAGATCCCTGACATAACTGTCCCTTTGAAGACTTTCAACACCGGGCTTTCGGGGACTTGCCAAAGGCGCAGAGGGCAGCTGGTGGCCGGGGGAAGCTCGTGTGGCCTCCAAACAGGTACTTCCGACGGGTACTCCACCGACGCCTAAATTTAATCACACTTAACGTCCACACGACTTATTCAGGGACAACTGCTTCTTTCCCCCAACTTTTGCTCTCAAAAACAACTTCAGAAATCACAGAATCACAGAATGATATGGGGTTTGAAGGGACCTCCGGAGGTCACCTAGTCCAACCCCCCAGAAATGACCCTAAAGGGAAAAAATGACTGTTCCTTTCTGGAGAGGAAAAGAACATCCTCTGCACCAGAGGCGTTCGGTATTTGCCTTAACAACCACCACTGCCAGGAAAAATCACTTGTTGGTGTTGTGCACGGGAGTCTCGGTCACACCTACCGAGGGAGGAACGGTTCAGCCCTGCCTTTTATCTCATTTATCCAAAATCTGCACTTTGCAAGGGAATTTTAAAAAAATCAAACAACTTAGCTCCTTTCCCAGCTGTCGCAAGCAAGGAATGAAAGCTTGGCAAAAATAGGAGAGTTTTGCTCTATGTCAGATATTAAAAAACACACTTAAATAATTATTTTATAAAACAGATAGACGGGGAAAGTGGAAATCGTAACCAGGAGGGTGCAGGCAAAAGCAAACCAAGAGCCCCAGGCAGGTCAGCGCCGTAAGCCCAATTACAGCCACGCATTTACCTAAATGAGGTGGATTCTATGTGTAAGGGAAGTGCAAACTGTTTTAAACAAAGCTAAGTGTCCACAAGAAGCCCTTATCCGATCGGCACACGCACAAGTCAAGTTGGAAAAGAAAAAAGCCAACACTTCAGTCAAGAGGTGTTGCAAAGAAAGCAATTTTTTTTAATTAGCTGTCTGAGAAAAACCCTATATTCTTGCCAAGAAGAAAAAGGAAGCCTTTTGCCTAGGGTGACAGTTCACATGGAGAGCCAACCTCATGTCACCTTCATCCTCTCCAGGTGCCTGAGTGGGAGCTGTGAGTCTGCAGTTAGAAGGGAGCCACGGGAACAGGAGAAACACCATCCAGACCATCTCCCACCGATGAGAGTTGGACAATTAATGGGTGTGAGGAAGCTGGGTTCTGCAGTTGCTTGAAGCACCTCCTTTCTACATGTGTCTCTTCTCTGTCCCTCCCACACCACAAGAAGTCCCCCTAACTGGTAGTCAACTACATCTTCAAGGAACCTCTCCTTATACCTCCTCTGGGTTTTTTGAGGTCACAGCCTCTTCCATCAATCCACCCATAAACCCAAAACCATCCATCTCGAAACCTAATGCAACTCCAGGTTTGCATCCCTTGCAGTGAAAGGTGAGAGAGCTTCTTCCTCACCCCATAACACGAGGCAACCTACCTGGGATGGAAGCCCAACCTACCAGAAGAAGGTCCCCAACCAAATATTCAGGGCCAGGATGTGTCACCTCAATACATGTGACCTAAATGTGGTGCATTAAAGATCAGAGGGGCATCCTTCAGCTGATTCCACCACCTTGGACCATCCATCATCTGTCTGTGTAGCTCTTGAAGACCAAAATACCAAAGATTGCCTTACATTTATGAGAAAGTCTCCCTGACCACCTTCCCCCTGTAAAATATTAATATTAAAAAATTAAGCCATTTGGCCATCCCACCCAGTGTTTTTCAAAGGCTCTCAACGCTGCTCTGCTGTTGCTCTTACTGTGGTGAGCTGAAGCTAAAAGCTTTTGGAAAATGCCACCCCATGTCTTGAAGAGCCTGGAAAGAATCTGGATTGCTGAAAAATCCCACAACACCAACAGAAAGAGGACTCTTGGCACAGCCCTGGCCGTGCTGCATCTGCTCCGCTACGTAGGTACATTTATTTCAGTCCTGTGGCTGTCTCTGGCTATTTATAGCCGCCAGCTTAATGAACCTTCAGGGGAGACACCAAGGCTGAGCCTCCCTAAACTGATGTTTAAATATCCTGGTTGAATTAATTCGATCTCATTATGGATGGACTGTCCACAGTTGGACTGGCAACTTCCACTCCTTGTGGAAAGTCAATCTCCATAACGCAGCATCTTTTCCTGCCGGGCAGGCGCTCTGAGTTGGGAAGAAATACCAGAAATTTACTTCATAGTAGCCCAGAACTCACATCAAGAGGTAAGAAGACTGTTTAAGAACAGCCAAAGAGGTCACAAATCCATTTTTTAAGAGACACATGATTAAACAGCCACCTCATGTTCAACTTGAGGACAAACAGGACCCGTTCTGGAAGTGTCCCAGGCACAAGCATTTTGACCAGCAGCCTCTTCCTACTTTGTGCTCTTGAGAAGAGGCAATTTTGTGCTCTCTGGAAGGACAGGAAAAGCCACAGAAAGCCGGGAGAACCCCACCAAATGCATGGCTGATGTCAAACGGATGGCACTGAGAACTAGAAAGAGATGGTTTCTACCCTGGTAGGCTCAAGGAGTTCAAACAGAACCTTGTCTCTGCTTGGAGGCAGTGCCAGGAATAGGTTCTTCTGCCTGTTCCTCACCTGATGCCAGCAGCTCCCTGGATGCGAAGGCTTGAGACTCCGTCCCCACGGAAGACTCTGTCCCCAGGCGTGTTTCCCAGCACAGCCCTCAACATGCTGCTCCGGGGATTCCACCTATTATATTTACGGGAGACAGAGACTTCCCTGCTTTAGTGCCTGATTTAAGATGAAAAATGTCATTTCAAGCCTTGTGTAAGTGAACCCTTCAAAAAAGGGGCAGACACACATCAAAATATGATGGTTATCAAGACAGGTGACGTGAGCTGAACAGAACGTAGCTGCTGGTGGGACAGGTAGTGATCCAGAAACACCTGCCTGTGGGCTCAGGTCTCCTAGATTTCAGCAGGAATTATGGATGGGATAAAGCACTTGGAGAATCAAGAGCACAACAGAATCAAAAGGCATTTCAGCTCCATAGGTGGCTTGCTTTTCTGATAAAAATCATGTTGGTGAGCGAGAGAACACGGAAAAAAAGCAGAGTAGCTTGGCCTCTACGGACAACTGCCCAGCACCATTCAGAGGTTCTGTACTCCACAGGCAGAGGTTAGAAAACTCTTTATAAACACACACACACCCCTGCACCACTCTCATCTAGGCACTCAGACCCACTGGACGACCAGAAGGAACCTGAAAGGACCAAAAACCATCTTCGTTATGCAAGAAGCAGACCATAACGTGAAGGAAACTTAGGATACTAATTCCATCTACTCCAGGGTGTCCCACGTCAACCAGAAGCAACAGACAAACTGGGGTACCTGGATTAAAAATAAAAAAAGCCTCCTTTTAAACAAATCAGCACAGTGAATTCGTGCTACAAGACTGCTCACCACAACAACTTTTATATCGCTAGGCATATTGATAAACCGAGCACTGATTAACCAGTTTTCTATATAAAATAAAAAAAAAAAAGGTGTGAATCGATGTTGCGGGATCTGTCAGGTGCAGACAATCTGTTACAGAGATTATTAAAGTCCTCTCTCCACATCAAGCACTACTTAAAGGCAGGTATTCAGCAGCAAAGTCTTAGCAAAGATACCCAAAATTGATGGCGAGCTTCAGGGAAGGAAGATGCTCTGGAGTCCCAGCTTTCCCGGCCCCAGACTGCACAGAACTTACTTTTGAGAGAAGGCTGCATTTTAAATTAGAATTGTTATTAACCCGCAGTGAGGGAGGACGTTTGGAGACCATCGTGGCAGTTGCCTCCACGGCAAATCCCATCCATCCAGAGCAAACCTCACCTCCAGCGGGAGAAATGGGCTCCATCTGGAACGACCGCACCAGCCTCAAACAGCCCCGTAATGAAATGACTCTGCTGCAAACGTTTTCTCTCTCAGCAAAATCCTCCTCCCAACCCACATCTGAGGGCTCAGGATAAGGTTTTTTTCCACTAAAACCTTCAAGAACTACTGCTGGTGGGTGGAAGAGGAATTTCTCGGAGCAAACTGCAAACTTTTACAAAGCTTTGAGGGGATGACATATCATCCCTGCCCTCTCTCTTGCTCTAGAAACCACTCCAACAGACAGATCCAGATTTTCTACCTCTTTTCCCCGTTTCTGGCTTTGTGTCCTGTAAACAGGATCCCAGTTACACCCTTCAACTGATAAAAAAACCCCTCCCGCCAGCTTAGCCCACGTGCGAGCGTACGCAGGAGAGCTGCGATCAACAATAAAATAAATGAGAGATGGCCTCAGCTCCAAATTTTGGCTTCTGCAGTCATATTTATCCACCTGTCAGCAGCTTGACTCCTGCCAAAAATCAGTTTTTCCTCTCTGCACCGATGCAAGCGCTAAGAAAATTCTATTACGACGCGCAGTCCATGGGTTTCACGGGCCCTTTACTATCGCTTGTTGCTTTTGGGTCCCAGGACCCTGCTGGCTCCCCTGCCAAAGCCAAGCATCCCCCCGAGTCACTTCTGAAGTGGCAGAGCACCCCCAATGCCCATTTTTCCAGTAAACGACGAACACTACTCAATTTCCTTTCCTCCCGCTCCATTTTTCTCAAGCTTTAGGTTGAGTTTAGACAAATCTTTCGCTTTGGCAACAACGATTTTTCAGACTCGCGAGTGGTTTTAACAAAACCCAGCCAGGAAACCATCGGGTACTGCAGCAAGGCTCTCCGCCCCACAACCTGGGGGATAAAACCTTTAGATTTGGCCCACGGCAATATCATTAAAGGAAAAATCTAATCGTGCAACCCCTCAGCATCGGGAACTCCCGAAAACTCCCTCTTGGTCTTTAAAGGCAGGGCTTTTCCACGTACAAATGTGTTCACATGCACCTAAAATACTGCATTTGGGACGAGGATGAAGATGCCCCATGTTTTACAACTGAAGATTAACATCAGCATTAAAAAGCAAGTGAGGCCTGTAGTTAACTTCCTGAAAACGAGGTCTGAGGGTGGTCATGGCCAGCCTGCTTTAAAATCACTCCAAAGAACAGAGAATTTTCCATCTTTTCTTACTTTACTGGCATCATTTTTGTGAATTATTTTGTGCAAAATGCCTTTGGGCTTGAGCTGAGGTGCAGTATTGCAAGTCATTACTCTATAGCTTATAATACAAGTCCTTGATGACAGATGAAATTCCCCAGGACATTTTTGGAAAGGGACAGGTATTTTATATTTTGGGCTTCTCGCTCCCCATTTGCTTGGAATCACCTTTGCCTATAGAAGGACTTTTACCTCAGCCACTGAATTCAGAGTCACAAAACCACACAGTTTCTTACCTTCCAGAAACAGATCAAATGAAAAAAGATGAGAATTTCCATTCCATCCAAGAATCATACATTTTTCTACTTCTGTTTCTTCTGACACAGTAATTGCTACCCCATATCCCAAGCATTTCTGCTCTAAACACGCTATCAGAGCTTCAAAATTCCTATTTTTGTTAACATGTACCCCCAGCACGTGCCATGTGTACACGGAGCCGGGCCAGCCCAAGGACAACCCAACCAAGTTCTACACAAGCAGAGGCATCTCCGTGGAGCACCTCACGCTGCTGTGAACATCACCACGGAGCCTGCACGCTGCCTGCCACGACAGCATTTCCCATAGACACGATTTCCCTGGGTCCGAGCCAGGGAGGTGAGCCAAATTAACTTGGAGGGCAACCAGCCCACAAGAAGAAACCCCTTCCCAGATCAAGCATTTCCTCGTGGGAAAATCTCCACGCGTCTGTAGTAAAGAATGAGGAAGAGGGAAATGGATGCAGATCAGAGCCTGTCCCAAAAAAGAGACTTCTCCCTGCCTTCCGTGTTCCTCCCGTGTCTCATCCCTTGCAAGTAACAGCAAACTACATCATCCTTCATACTGAGATAAGCAATGGGCCGACCTGAGAAGGCAGAACCAGGCTCCACACCCCTGCCCATACCAGCTGAGAAGCCTCCTCTGGCTTTCCACCATCACAGAATGCTTTGGGTTGGAAGGGACCTTAAAGCCCACCCAGTGCCACCCCCTGCCCTGGGCAGGGACACCTCCCACCACACCAGG
>JAOXJK010000032.1:1815732-1826333 GCA_025774025.1 Xenus cinereus
AGAATCACCTCCTGTGACCTGCTGGCCACGCTTCTCTTGATGCAGCCCAGGATGGGGTTGGCTTTCTGGGCTGCCAGAGCGCACTGCCGGCTCATGTTGAGCTTCTCGTCCACCAACACCCCCAAGTCCTTCTCCTCAGGGCTGCTTTCCAGCCATTCTTTGCCCAACCTGTATTTGTGCCTGGGATTGCCACGTCCCAGGTGCAGAACCCTGCACTTGGCTTAAACTTCGTGCAATTTGCACGAGCCCACCTCTCAAGCCTGTCCAGGTCCCTCTGGATGGCATCTCGTCCCTCCAGCATGTCGACTGTACCACCAAGTTTGGTGTCATCGGCATTTATTCTGTTTTCTTCAGTATGACTTAGCACACAAAGTAAAAACCACAATTCTGACCATCTTACAAATAGTTTGATAGATTTCTACGTCCGCTGCATCATCATGGTATTTTATAATATGCAATATCCTCCCAAAATTATATTTCACAACACCAATATTTACCATTTAATTCCTCGTAAGGTAACAAAGTGCCCTCAAAAGCAATACTTCCGAAGATGTACTGGACCTCAGATTTGGTCATCTACCAAGAAAAACAACCTCTCTAAACTATCCTGAGGGCGGGAAGGGACATAACAAGAATTTCGATGCTTCATCCCAATTTACCTCGCTCTCCCCGCTCAGCAGCGCAGTGGGGACGGGGGCAGGGACATGCCCCTGGGGTCAGGGTGAAACTGTCCTTTTTTGACAGCAGTGTAATCTTAGATCAGGAATGTCCCATTCGCCTTCCATCCTTCTAAGATCTCGTGCCATCAGCACACAAAAGGGGAAGGAAAGGTACGAAGTGTTCAGATCCGGGAGAAGCCGCATTCTCCCTGTTACGGGAGAAGCCATTGAGTTTCAGACCATGTAAATAAATACCTGACCGTTACAGAAGAGCGAGGACCACAAACAGGTTGGCTGACACATTCTAGAAATAAACACGGCTGTTCCATCCCCGTTATCAGACTGCACCTGATCTGAGTCTCAGCAGGGTCTGTTTTTCTAAGCAAGCAACATCACGTCTCAGCATGAGAGAGCTCTCGTGACCTTTATTGTTATTACCGTTATCAAGGACATCACAAAACGGTGTTCCTTGGAAGCTCAATTTAGCTTTGATTTTCTAATGGAGCAAGGATACAGTTTTTCCTTTTAAATGTTTATTGTTGTAGGGATCAGCCCTTTTAAGGTGTTTCACGTTATGACTTTTTGCACAGAAATAGATGCTGACTCACTGGAAGAAGACAAAAGATGAAGAATCCAAAAACACCGCTGTTAGTATCATTAGCTAAGCCTGCAGCCTACAGATGTGGAATCCTAAGCCCTGGATATACTTGGTTTTAATATATTAGTAACCCCTTGCTTTCTGAAGTCATCCTGAACACATTCAGGCCTTCAAAAAAATCAACACATGGAAACAAGATTAATTTTCTTCTCCACTGTGAACAGGTGAAAACTTGAGGATAGAAATGCAGTTCCAGTGCTATGGAAACGTTGGCAGCATCCTCCATTCCATTAGAAGACTTCACTCTAAATTCCCAAAGCAACTCTTAAGAGACATATTTTCTAAGCAAGCAAATGATTGCACATCTGCTCAGAAGGTCTTTTAGATATCCATTTTCCTGCACTGTGAGAATAAACACCAGCTACGTTCCAAACCTTCAGCACATTTGAACGAGACCCACCAGGAATGCATTGCTTCTTGATAAACCACGCTCCATTCGAAGCCACTGTCCAAGGATCTACCATCTTCTGGACAAAGCTACCTCAGGTGGAAGGAAAGGGTATTCCCAACACGACTCCGGGACTTGAAAACACGTCACCAAAGAGCTATGCTCCGGATGGCCTATCTGATGATGGGTGTCTGGCCTCCCAGTTACTCCCAGTAGGAGAAGGTTGTCCAACCAACTCTCCAACTTGTTTTAAGCTGTTTTCCTTCATCTGCTATAAGTTATTTTCAACTTAACAGTACTAAAGGATTAATTGGATGCAATTCAACTAAATATTTATGGGCTTTGCATTTATTACAGATCCTAGGCCTCCTATACACGCGTGCCAGCATCTCCATTTAATGATAAACATTATCAACGTTCAGGAAGAGATTATACCTGCCTCAAGTTAATAAATCAAAACATTAAGTTATAGGTTTCTTTCTGTTTTTAATGGGGGTTTAAGCCATTACACAAGGAGGACAAATTTAATATCGCTAAGTTGGAGACTTTATCTACTAAAACGGAGTCACTAAATACCACATCCAAAAGAGGTCATTCTTAAATGCAATTGGCCATAAATTAAACAACACAATTACCAGGAAATTCTCACACTTTGGTGAGAATACTCTGCATCATGCTTACATAAATAGACTTAAGCTTGTATTTAAATGCCAGTCACTCTCAAAACCAGGCAGTTACGATGCCTTCATCACGTAAGTAAATTCAAAGTTAACTCTGGGATGAGTTAAAAACAGAACACAAAATCAGCCATTAGCATTGAAATTCACTTTCACCACTGTGGTTCTATATTTGTTGCCTACATTTTGGGCTGTAATTTCATATGAGAAGATAGCGGCTGCTGACAAGCAACCTTCAGCATAGCACTTTGTCCTTCCTAAGCCCATCCTGCTGCTCGTTCCCTGGAGAGCTCTCTCATGCTTTCTCTCCGCTATTCTTGCAGTCAGAGCTCAGCAAGCAAGCGGGGAGTTGGGCAGAAGAATTTTCCTGTAGCTTACGCTGCAGAAACGCTCGCGTTAACCTTCCCAACGACCCTCGGCATGGCAGGCTCAGATTTTCTATTACGCTTTGCTCAAGTGTTTACTAATTTGGGAGAGCCAGGCCGGCACTGACACAAGTAGAGGAACGTCTGGGTAGCCACCGGGTCTGCAGGCACCTGCCTGGCAACAATCCCTGCCCCGCAGGGCTGGCATCAAACCCCCTTTCCCCGCTGGGGATTAGCATGTCATTTGTTTCTGCATCAGCTCTTCCCACCCATCGTCTCCGGGCAGCTGCCAGTGGCTCTTCCCACCCACGGGGCAGATCGCTCCGCCGCTGGGCTGACTATCTAACGACAGGCACTCGCAGTTGGCAAGCTGGTGGAATCCCACAACACAACTATAATAAGCACGGGGCATGACTAAACCCGCAGCGCCGGCTGCTTTTCCAGTGGCATCGTGCCATAACCCATATGTGATCAAGAATTTTAGAGGAAAAAAAAAAAAAATGACCCACATCCTCTTTCAATTCCTCACCCCTTGACCAGCAGCATCTCCTCACCCGCACAGCTCCTTCTGGCCAGCAACCCCGGAGGCTTTGGGAAGCTGTGTCCTACAGCACAGATGTCCTTGCTGGGTCAGGGAGATAGAATTGACTGGCCCACAACCAGCGTATCACAGAATTGTCCAGGTTGGAAGGGACCTTTCATATCGAGTCCAACCATCAACCCAACACTGACAAACCCATCGCTAACCCATGTCCCTCAGCACCACGTCTGCCCGGCTTTTAAATCCCTCCAGGGATGGGGACTCCACCACTGCCCTGGGCAGCCCATTCCAAGGCTTCATAACCCTTTAAAGGGTGAAGAAATTTTTCCTAATATCCATCCTAAACTTCTCCTGGCACAACTTGAGGCCGTTTCATCACAATGCACTCAGGCTGAGAAGGGAAAGGAGCAGGGCAAGGAAAAGCAGGTTCGCTTTCTCACTGTTATCTTTCCTGCTCCAACTAAACGTGAGACAACTTGAAGTTCCGTCACCAGGAGCTACAGTGAGCTCATTGCTGTACAGCTGATCCCGCCCCAGTGTGAAATCAGCATTTCTGCTTGGCTGAGCAGAACCTTTCTCATCCCGCTGCCACACTGAACACACTGCGTTTCAAACTGGTTCCCACAGCAAATGTAAGGCGCTCTCTCCTCGTGAGACTCGATGACTTTCTTTGCAAGGTCACAGAAGGCACAGCGACAGGAACGCACAGAGCTAAAGTTTCTCAGTTGAGAACAGAGGAAACAAAACTAGTCCATAAGTGAAAAACAATATTGTAGAGGAATAAGCCATTTTTCATCCAGACTCCACCAAAAAGGCAAAATAGCTGGCAGCATGCTCTAAAAACCATTACAAAGTGACACCTTGCACCACCTAATCATTTCATTTAAGCTACATTATCAGCCCTCTGGCTATCACCAGCTCCTAATAACTTTCCTGAACCTTTGCACAGACACGAACAAGGAAAGCTTCGAGTCGTCAGATGGGAATTTTAAACGAGGAATGCCAGGATTGGGAGCTGAAAAGGCAGAATTAGCTCTTCCCTGAATGCCAGGGGGCAAAACGGCCGCATGGGACATCCTCGGCAGCTTCTGCCCAGAAAACAAAGCGCTGGAAGTGTAACTGCATCCAAAGGAATCCATCCCAGGCAATGAGCTGGCCCCAGATTCCTGCAGGAAACCCTTAACCCGCCACCTTCTCAGCTTTCACACTCTTTGGATTCCAGTAATTTGCAAAATAATTAGCCCAAAGTGGTGGACATAAAAAAAAAAAAAAAGACAAAATGAAGGAAGAATTTTTTTCTTTCTGAAGTCACACAGTTTATTAGAACTGGATTTTGGAAGCAGTCCAATTCTAATCTCTTACTCTGAAAGAGCTCCATGCCTTAAACTTACGTAGTATGTCATAAACACTATTTCACTTTTCCTTTTAACTGCTGACCAGACAGGCAACTAGCAATCACCCTATTTTAAACCCATGGAAAAGGCCAATATAATGGCATTAAAATGACCCTTGAGCTTCCTTAAACTTAAACAGGCCAAGTCAAAAAATACATTTAATTTGCCTTATTTTTTAAAAAACATCAATAGGTTTTGAAGAAGTGTCTTCCTCTTCTTCAATTCTAGAAAAAAAAAAAAAACAGACCCTTTAAGTAATTTCAGATTGTGCACCTGAAAGCAAAGACACTCAAAAGAACTAATCATATTAAAAACACCCCTCTTGACCAACAGCTTTGTCACAACACTAGAGCCAACTCAATTTTGAAAACCTTCTGCTAAAAAGCACTTTCCTTGAGGACACGACTTTCAACCATCACCGAGAATAATCCCATGGTCATCTTTGAGCCCTCACTCCATGCAATCCCTGATCCCAACAGTGTTTGCCTCAGATTTGAGGCTCAGACTTCACAATTCTCTCCTCCAGGCCAACAACAGGAACGAAGTCAGACCATGCAAGTTTTCAACTCTCTGAAACGGTTCTGTTCTGACCTCAGGAACTGCATGAACTGTACATACACATAGCTTTTCTTCTGGATTTATTACTCCTTCCCTCTGGAAAAGTCTATGTTAGACTCCCTCCTACAGTGCATGGATACACACACTCACTCGTGTTCTCTGGGACAAACTGTCTTCCTCAAACAACTTCTGACTTCTTAACTCTTCATCGCTCTTCTGATTTTCAGGTGAGCAGCTTATTTGAAATAAAAATTTACAATTTGGTGAAAGCTCAGAGACAATTAGTTTACACCAAATCCTTACCTACAACCTTTCAGACTTGGAGTTTTTATCCAGTGGCACTTGTTTGGTCACCATTCTATAAGCTTTATGAACATGGTCTCCCAAACACTCACAACCAGCCATGCTACTTCAACTTTCCCTTCTTGACCAGGCATAAATTTCTCTTTAATCATTAAATATTACAAATTGCCACCAGACTTGTCAGTCTGCAACGCCAGACCTTTTAAAATTACCTTTTAAAAAGACTAGTTTTGTAGTCGAATTCTTTAACGGTACAGGTCATGCCTCTTAAGCAACCAGTTTTGATGCTGGGCAACCACAAGACAACAGCACCATCCAGCGGCCCCTTTCTCGGCCAACACTTTCAAGAGCAATGAATTAATTCCAAGTACCTCTCCAAGGGCAACCCACCTTGTGAGGCTCTCTCAGGAATACCAAAGCACTTCAACTCCCCCAATTTCAACCGTGCGGGTTATTTCCCCAGAAAGCGGGACTTAATTTCCAAAGGGGGTAAATGCCAACACCACAAATAACCACAAATGATGGTCATTCCTGAAATTTTAGGAGTCTTGTTTTCAGACAGCGTTGAGATTGCTTTCCACTGATAACCCTTGTGTGTCCTGCAGCTGAGACCTTCAAACCGTTATTTAATGCATTCTAACAAAAAGTTGCTACATCTAAGAGCTGACACGCTTCCTCAGCAGTCTCCAAGCAAGAGCTTTGAAGAGAGAACTGCCTGTGTGCGACAGTGGTGTTTCATGTTCTTTGAGAAAAATACCAGGAATTGGTCAACCACTCCCTTCATCATCGAAGGCCACTGGTCTGAAGCCCGTTGGTGACCAAGAGTAACATTTGAGGTCATCCAGTCCTCTCCCTGGGGAACCCACACATAGTTTTTGCAAAATAGTCATTCCAGCTTGTTTATGCTGCTCTACTTTCCCTACTTTACTTTGGACAAAGGGTTATCTCTCTGATCTTTTCCTGGGTGATGTAACAACATGTTGAAGGAAGAGCACTGTTAAGGCTAAATTCCTCCCAGGTGCCTTATAATTACAAGGCAACAGTCACAGGGCTGTAGCAATAAAAGAGAGGTTAGCTTTAGTTATTCGAGCCAAAAGACGATTTAAAAAGGAAAAAAATCGCATGGCAGTCGTATAAAAAGCAGGAATAAACACTGTACAGCCTTGTTACAGAAAGAACTGGCATGATCTCACCTCAAAAGGGATTTAGGTACTTAATTACCTCTGCAACCAATTCAAACACTCAAAATCCCTGAGCCCGTGCAGATTTAATAATAAAATGTTCTTTTACCTACAAGAAAGGCTGTTTTAAAAGTCAACTGTAATTAAATGCTAAGACCTTTTGTAACAGCAGCCTGGACACAGTGTCCCATTGTTCAATCACCTTTCACACTTTGCAGGGACTAGTTTTCCTTCCCTTCTGTGGCATTTCCCAGGCACAGAACAACTCCAGAGTTGAATCCCGCTTTCCTTTAGGCTCCCAGGACTGCAGAGGTTCTTCCCACAAGATATTTTCCCACTGGTCTACAACCCAGGGCACACTTGCTCAGCCCACACCAAACCCCAGACGCACTGGAGGATATCTGTTTACCTTAACACTAGACAATCAGTTTATGGTTTTCCTCTCTTCCCGTCATCTAACCACAAGCTGGAAGCACCCAACCAAAATATTAATTTATGTGAACTGGTCAGAAAGAAATGACCGCAGCCGTCGCTGTGGATTTCCTCCATTACCTTGGATGCATTTTTGCTGTTTCTTTGTACTTCTGGAATAAGTCACCTTTCAGCTTCACAGCAGCGCACGCCGGGGGATTGCGAGAGTCTCAGCGACTGCCAGCCATACCAGGAACTGTACAGGTGCCTACAACAAATAAAAGAGATTATTTATCTTGTGCCCAGAGGCCTCTGAAAGGGCCCAGGGCCAAACTGCAGAGGAAAAAAAAAAAAAAAAGAAAAAGAACTGTTAGTTGCCAGGTGAAACAGCCAGACTGCAGCTTAAAGGTCTTCCCAATGAGCTGTGCAGCCCCCAGGGCTCTGCTGGAGGTGGGTTCCCATCAGGACATCAGACCAGCTTATCATCACAGAGCAACAACAAGGTTGGCTTTTTTCTCTCTGTGGCCAAAACAAGCGACTGTGGGACTTGATGAAGGCAGATGCATCGTTATCGTATCACAAGCATCGGGTTTAACAAGTAGGAAAGGGAGGAAGGACTCTGGAGGAGACGGATGAAATCAGGTGGTTTGTGCTCCTATAACTTCAAGAGCGTCCAGGGACACCAGGGGTATTTTGGCCAGCATTAAAGCATCAGATTAGCCATTCTATTCCTAATCCACACTCACTAGAGAGGGGTAAAAGCAAAAAACAAAGCCTAAAGCCGCAGTAGGCAATTGGAACAATAAAAACCCACCACAACATACACACGCACACTCAAAACTGTTCAACCTGTGGCCAAATCTGGGAAATCCAGAAGCACCGAGGACAATTTTCAGAAGGACCGGTACGTCAGCATCACCATCACCCATCCCAAGCATCCTCACCAAACAAGACTTGGCTGGAAGGCCCACTTTGAGTCTTTCAAACACTTGCTTGAGGAGTGACCACCAACCAAACCCAAGAGCTATCTTCTGGCTTAGGAGTTACTGCAGGGCTTCCCCAAGCCCCCTCTCCTAAAGGTGAACTCTTTGAGCCAAAAAGATAAATCACTGTAAATTTACCAGAAAATAGGAATGGAAAGTGTATGGCAGGACTACTATGGGAACAAGCAGCAAACACTCTGGCATTTAAAAAAACCACAATATTTACGTCTTCAGTTAGGACCGACCAAACAGGAACATGGAGATCCAGCCTCCTTAGCTTGGAGCAACACAGCTCCAGAGCCTGATACTGGATTCACACAGGAGGTGAACGAAGACATTCATGGCCCAAACAGGAGTGGGAGCAGTGGCAAAGGGCCCAGGGCACAAGTGACACCCTCCACAGCTGGCACAGTTGATGTTCTTGCAATATATTGAGGACTTTTGAGGCTTTCAACTCAGGGGGCCTGCAGCAAAGAGCTTAGCTTGCTTTCCTTTTTTCTTTTACACCTTGGGATACCTCTAACTCCGTTTGGTAAACCCCAAATACAGAAATATATATACAGAGGACGTTCAGAGAATCCTTCTCCCTAAGAAGACCAAAACCCAGACCCCGTGTACCAGGAGATTACAGGAAAGGCAGCCACGAGACGGCAAAAACTGACCCCATAATTAGTTGTTATGACTGCTGAGCAGTAACTACGCTCTGTGTGGTTACAGAGCCATACTCCATGTTCGGAATCACTGACTGACTACATGCTCTGACACATTTTTTTCATAAACACTACAATACCTAGAAGGTCCCTCTAAAGCCCATGAAGAACGCGCTCAAATCCATCCGGGGTTTAACAGGCAGGGCTGGGCAAGAAGCGTTTCTGAAAGCCCAGGGCTCTCAGCAGGGTGAGAATATACTCGGCTACCAAAAGTTGTGAAATCTTTGCCCATTTCCAACCAGCTGCCTCGGTGATGGGAAATGATGAGCAATCGTTCCTGGACTGGGAGGAAAAAACAAAATAATTGGCTTCCCCAAATCATTATGGAAAATAAACCCAGAAATAAGTCATATAAAAACATGAGCTGCCCAACAAACTTCAAACGACGTGGTAAATTTGATGAGAATCTAGTGGAAGAAGGAAGCCCTTTTTGCTACTTTCCAGTGGGTACCCAAACGTCTCGTAGAATTGATGGGGAGGTACCTGAGACTCAATTACACCATTTTAATCTGTAGCAAGGAAAAGGAAGAACAATCTCCTGTGAGGAAGGGCTCAGTAAGTCTCTTGGCAGACTCCCCTCTTGACACCACCAAATATAACCCCTTCCATTCCAGAAAGCCAAATTCCATGAAGATGTCAAGCAAAGCCAACAAGTCAAGGGAAACGAAGAAAAGGCTGAAGGATTCAGGAGGATGGAGGTGCAGAAAAAGATTACAAAGGCCGCCTTTGTAACGAAAAAGACAAGGAAAATTTCAACTTTTTAACAGATTCTGTTCAAATAGTAAATTCTGTGCTACAAACACATGAGAAACTAATTCACTTAAGCCAATCCATGAACAGGTCAAAATACTCCCAGTGACTGCTTCGATGGAGCCTCTTCCACCAAAAGAAACCCACAGTTCAGCAAAGCTCCTTTTAAGTTCTTAAGTAACCTTTTCATGACTCTCTGCTGCCTCTGAACTTCTTTTTTCAGCCACTGGAAAGATGTTTATCTCAATCACACAGCATTCAGCTTTAAACAAACAAACAGATGAACACCAATAAACAATTTAATTAGAATATTGCTGCAAATCACTGGAGATGAGGGTTGTGTGACATTATACCAGGGCAACGGGCAATTTGTAACAGTGGTTCAGACAAGAGAAGAAATCAGAAATGGGGCTAAGGTCGAGATTTTCACTAGCCTCTATAAGACTCCCTGCTCTACATGAATTATAATCAAATCCATTAATTACAAGGAAGTCATAATGCCCTTTTCCTTTTCTTGGTAAGGTCTAACCACACTCAGTTACCTACCAACAGAAGGCAAAGAGCTCTGGGGTGAAATGGATCCCTAAATACTATAGGAATGCATATTTCAGAAACAAAGCCAATTTGTTGCCACATTATTTATATTTGCAGTATATTTTCCATCTTAGTATCTCAGCAACACTGTTTTTACATTCCTAAAGTAATTTTTTTTTTCAAGAGCAGGAAGAGTCAGCCCAGTTCTGCCCCTCATGATGTGACTTCTGCCAGAGCAGAATCTGCTTGGGGAGGAAATCAACTTTCTCACAAAAGAGAGGTTTCAACACCTCAGTTTCTCTTCAAGAAGCTGTGCTGTATGTTAAACAGAATCACAGAATGCTATGGGGTTGGAAGGACCTCTGGAGATCAGCTCCTCCAACCCCCTGCCACAGCAGGGGCACCCACAGCAGGTCCCACAGGAACGTCTCCAGGTGGGTTTGGAATGTCTCCAGAGAAGGAGACTCCACCACCTCTCTGGGCAGCCTC
>JAOXJK010000032.1:1863417-1881722 GCA_025774025.1 Xenus cinereus
ACCACACCAGGTTGCTCCAAGCCCCCTCCAACCTGGCCTTGAACCCCTCCAGGGATGGGGCAGCCACAGCTTCTCCGTGTGACACCAACACCACGCTCCTCTCAGTCTGGTATCGTGCCAAAGAGAAGCCATTGAATTACCAGGTCCCTAAAAAATTTGTGTTCCTCGCTTACCTCTATTACAGACATAGACAGTTTTGCTGTAAAAACGTCCCAAATGCAAGCACTAGCAGATACCACTGACTGTGAAAGTAGCTGAGAGCTGAAGGAAAGGGTTAAATACTGCAGCTCCCCCCACTGATTTTTCCAGAGAATTATCAAAGATTACACCAACATCATGGCAGCAAGTTACAGCTACTGGTCAGAAGATGCAGGCTACAAGTTACAAATGTGTCATGCAACTTCCCAGCTATCAAAAAAGGGAAGCAATTAATAATAATAATAATTAAAAAAAAACAAACGGTATGGCATGCACCTATCACAGCTCATCTCCAGCACTAAAATCTATCCCCCCCCCCTCGCACGGCAGGAAACAGCAAAACAACATTGAGAAAAGTTGATAAAAGTTACAGAGGACAAGGAGGAGCCTAAAGCTTGTTTGGGCAGGGGGAGGAGCAGGTTAACACCGAAGGCAGCAAGAAATGGTTATATACAGGCCTTGTTTTTTAAATGTGCACAAGAACTGCTAATTAAGTTTCCATTCCCTGCTCCCAGCAGAAATCACAGCCCAGCGTTTGCTTCAAGGCAAGCGTGTTCAAAAATCCCACCCCGACTTCGAGGAGATGCGTGATTATGGGGAATCCCACCCTTGCAAGTCTCAGAAGGCCCTGAGACACAGGACCCAATCACCTCCACCAGCAGCACCCAGCAAACGAGTAAAACACAAGAACCTCCCTTCCAACACGTGTCAAGCCAAGCAGTGTCACTGCATATTTCCATTTCCTCTTTTTTACTCATTGTTCCGAAGTTTAGAGGGCTTAGTTTATTTTTTCCAAGTGCTGTTCTACTCAAAGTGCACACTCTCTGGTGTTCTGTTACAGACAGGGGCAAGATGTACCTCCAATTTATTTTTTTTTTTAATATTTTCAAATGAAACTCAAGCCAAACTGATCGTACACTTCCCACCTTCTGTTTTTTTTATTTGAAAAATCTACATGTAAGTCAACTCATCACCATGAGACATCAGTGAGGCTAAGAGCTGAGTGAGAAGTAGCCAAGCAGGGACACTTGTTCCTGTGCTCTCGCTACCGTGAAGGGCAAAACCAAAGACATTAAGTCGCATATTTTATTTCCTTATTAGATTATCTCAGTCTACAGAATGGGCTCCCAGCCCCCATTAACTGGTACTAGGTGTGGGAGAGGGATGCTGTAAACGAAGGGAGCACCTAATCAGTTAATCACTTCTAGACACACGCAGAAAAAAATAAACATTAAACCCATTAAACCCCCACTTTGCTGCAGGAGTCATGAAAAAGGATCATTTCATTACAGAACACAGCTGGTACCAAAAGGCAGCTCCCACTCCTTTGTCAAGTGCTTGTGTGCCTTTTGCCACACAGCTAATTAAGCAGTTAAGTCATTTGGGAGGGGAAAAACACCGCTGCCACACAGGAGAGAAGGTGGAGGAAGCACCAAAAGGGAAGGGTGCCAGCAGTTAAGTGAAGCATCTTTAGTAATGCTTACTCATAAAAATGGGCCGGCTTCTTCTCTAGACGGTTTTGCAATACGGCGTGACTAAAGGATGGTGTCAGCAATTTCAACATGCCCTGGAAGCGGTGGCAAATCATATTCCAGAGCACCGGCTGGCTAATTAAGAACGGGAAGGTTGAAGTCAGTAGGACAGTTTCGCTTCCCAAACGTGTCAAAGAGCAAGAAGAAATAGAGAACCACGTAAACAGTTAGAAGGCGTTTATCTTGTGTGTAACTTACACCGCACTGCAGTGCTCAAACAGAAACACACTGAGCCAAAGGGACAGATGAGAAAACACCCGGATGGGCTAAAGAGTTTGCGGCAGCAAAAACCCTGCACGGGCTACGGAGCATGATAGGACATGGGGTAAGCCATTCTTTAACAGAAGGCAGGCAGCAAATTCATGCAGCAGGGAGGGGAAGGAGGAGGAAACATGGTCAAGCAATCAGAAAATACTAATTTGGGCATCATTGTTTGGCCTGACCAAGCACCAAAGGAGAGAGCGAGGACAAATGGCTTCAGAGGAAGTTAAAATAATGACATCAGAGACTCACCGCAGCAAAGGCTCTCAACTTGGTAGAAACAAAAGGAAGGAACTAACTTTAGGAAAATTGCAAAGATCTATCTGTGTGTTTGTCACAGGCAAAAGGAAATCCAGGCCATACATGACCTCAGACTTCACATCTTGTAGACCCGGCCCTCACACTTAACTAAATTAAGGTTTTAAGCTTCACGCGCAGAGGCTCAACTATACCACTGGGTAACAACCCTAGCTAAAAAGAGCTAGATTAAACGTATTAAGACAGCACCGAGAGGCTACTTTCTAAAAACAGCAGTGACATTTCTACCGCAGCACTTGTTTGTGATCAAGTCCTCAGACTAAGAATTATTTTGTTAACGGGAACACATTTTTGGCCCAAGGGAGATTTAAGGAGTTTTTTTTGTCTGGGTGAGTCGCTCTGCATCCGTCAGCTCTCCATGACACGACATTCACCTCTCCCAAGGGCAGCAGGACAGAAGAGCCAACCCCACGAGAAAAAAGAGCATGCAGTTGTCCTCCCACAAGTGTCACCCCACATTTAACACCCCCCTTATGAAAAAAAAAAAAAACCCCACACGTTATCTGACTTACTGTTAACTGCAACCCATTCATTTAAGTCTTCACCCTCTGGAAGCATAACAGCCATCCGGAGATTACCGCTGCCGAGCGTGGCTTCGGCATGTTTTAGCAGCTCGTACTGGTGAGAGCCCTCTGGAATATTCTTCTTTGGTTTGAAGGTTTTGGAAGAGCGACTGCCACTGCGAATGGGAGAGGAAATGGTTAGAGAACTCGTGGAAAGGGGAGGGAAAAAGAAAGGAGTGGAAAAGTCACACATAAACACAGGATTAACGTTAAATACTTTCCCCGCTCCCATATTTTCGTATCGAAAAAGGGTATTTAACAAAAACTGGGATGCGAAAGTACTAAGTGCTTTGACCTGTTGTTTTAAACAATGAAATGATTCTCCACTACCCTGCCTTCTTGGCTGGTCACTCTTAAGCCAGATGGACAATTGGGAATGCTCAGATCCCCTTCCCTCTCGCAAACTAGATCATGGGCACAATGATACCAAAACTATTTCCTTTCCCAGAATCTGGACAGTCACATATTGAGGACAGCAGCCCAGTCAAACAGAAACCTAATTAACGCTAATTAAATATACTATTTAACAGAAAACAACATGTTCTTTTTCAACACCCACCTTCATGAGGCATGAAATGTCATCGCACCTGCACAAGTGCAATAAGGAGGCAGGGACAGCAGGGTCAGACCCCTCTCTTTTCAAATGAGGTACGATGGGTTAAGTAGTTACTGTTAATTCCTCAGAAACAAGTTTCTGTCATTTAGAAAAGCGTACTTTCTGCAGGCCTGAGTCAGAATATTATGTTAACTACCAACATAAAAAAAAGCTTTTTAAGTATCTGGTATTCTTCGGAATTTAAGGCGTTTTTTTTTTTAAATACAGTTGCCCAAAAATAAACCAACACTTTAGCTCAAGACTGAAAAAATTCCACATTTTCCACAAACTTTGTACATCCTTTTCACCTGGCTTCACAGCATACGGACCTTTCAGTCCACCAGTTAGGCAAGGAATAAGGATGACAAATTTTACAACTCTCATATAAATCATTTCCTTACCTATAATTTCGTCGGAAAAACATGGACTGACTTAAAAAAAAGCTTAGACGTTTGAATTTTAAATGATGGCAGTGAGCCTGGATGGCACACAAACCCCTAACATGTCAGAAACATGACATGTGAAGTTAAATATTTGCAGAAAAGTGTCAAATAAGCCAATATTTGCAAATGTTTTAGTGGATAAGCTGAGAAAAGATTTCTGTTGGAAAAGGAAAATCGAGCTCTGAATTCCAATGAAAGAAAGCAGAAAGATGAGAAACCCAGACAGCAGAATTTTCATTACAAATATTACCCAACTTCTCATTTTATATATAAAAGAATTTGCCCATTTTTCACCAACTCTTTAAAGTGCCAAACAGAAATTTTTATTAGTAGGTTGTAAGGGTTCTCCACGGCTCACTAACTTTTTGAACTGCATGTTTGAAGACGCAAAGGTTGTAGGTTATCTTTGGGGCAGCAACGCTGTCACACAGAAGCACTTTAAGAAGCTTAATTCTGCATCTCATTTTCCCCACCGCACAACACTACAGCCATCAACAGAAAATTAATGATCACTCCTTTCTACAATCCTTAACACCAACAGCTCAAGCAAAGAGCACAACAAAAATTTTTATTTCCAAAACACATCATGACAGGTGAAGGAGAACATGCCATTTACCAAGCATATGACAAAACTGCCCAACAGTTCAGTTAGTCTCTGTTTAGACCTGAACAAGAGCAATGGAAGAAGAAAATATACGGAGTTCCCCACATTTTCTTGGACAGGTAACAACATCTCTGCAGGTGCTTCTTTGGGTATTGAACAGATCCCACAGGTCTGGCCGGTTAGAGATTTACACGGTCCAACACTAATGCAATCAGCTACTAAATGTATCTAAAAGCCAGAAAAAGGAAGAGGAAACGTATGGCTCCCATATATTCTGTTACAGGACACTTCTAACATGCACCCAGTCATTTGCATTTCACCCTAAGCAAGGATACCAGATTCAAATCTTAAAATCATGGCTTGCCAGTGGGAGTGAGGAGTTTTTGTGGCTCAGGGAGTTCTCTTCACCTCCCACCCCTCCAGCCACCCCCATTTGTCCCCAGGCCAGGCTAGAACCGACGCTGCAGAAAAAGCAACTGAAAAAAAAAAAACACGGAAGAAAAAGCTAAATCTTTTAAGCAACTGCTTAAGAGACCCAAATTTTTCTCTTCAGAAACACATCCACTTTATAGCCACATTGCCAACACAAGGGGTAAAAATACAACTTAAATCATGTGGCAATTGCTTTGGTGTACGGCTTCCCGGCTAGAGCTGACTCAAGGTAATATTCACAGCGACGGAAGAGCGAAAGAGACTGGTATGATCACCTTTCCACGCGTGGCAGCGTAAGCAGAAGAAAACCAGCACATGCTAAACACGAGCACAGCACTTCATAACTTGTTCCCAAGAGTTTGGTCTCGCCCCTTCAGAACTAGACGATAGGAGAAACCAACTCTTAATACTTCCATGGAAAGCAAACCAAAGGTTTCCACGGCCTCACCACCACTCCAAAGCTCAGCTCATTCTTTATTATAAATGAGAAAGAAGAGATTCCTTCCCCACACACATTAACATAGAAAACCCAATTCCTAAAATCTGTGTCCTCCTTCCATCATGTCTCAAAACCTAATGTACATCACCTTCTCTTTCGCAATAATGTCATTTTCATACAATAATGAAGACTGAAAAACTTAACTGCTGGCACTGGTCTGGTGCAGTTGCCCGAGGCAAGATCTATAAGCTCCATATAGAGACTATCCTGGGTGAGTGGAACTCCTCGAGCTGGATGGGGAAAGTTCTCTCCAGAGGGAGCACTTACCAAGAGGATTCCACCCCACTTACAGCTTCTGCAGAAAATCTTTGGGAGGAGAAGATGGTACAAAAATATAAGAAGTAGTGAACGGAAAAAGGCTGTGAAATAACTAAACCAAGAAACCGTTCGGATTTTAGCAAAAATAAGCCAAGAAAAGGGATGAGGGTTCAAGAACAAGGAAAGCATGGTGAAGGAACTCCCTAAATAAAATAGTCTGGTTTGAGAAAACTCTGTGTAGGAATTCACACCGTATCTACCCCAGACCATGAGCTTGTCCCAGTATAAACCAAGTTATTGCAGATCTGTTGAATACCCAGCAGAGATCTTCTATGGTCAAGGAAGCAGAGAACACACAACACACTGGAAAAATCATTAGGTATCACTTGGTCCCTGCTCCCCCCCACCCAGAAACAGGGAGGTTTCTTCCCATAAGCTGCAACTACAGGATACACAATGATTTGGTCTCACCAACTATTCTAAATAAGCCCTTCCAGGTTTGCCTTCATTGCCTTTCTGATCCCCACTTCCCAAATTCAGCACAGCCGGCCTAAGAGCGCAGGGAACGGGCTCACACGAAAGGCAGGCAGGCAGGCATCCAAAAGGAAAAGCAATTAGGATAAATGCAGGCTGCTAGTCGTCGCGTGCTATGGAAATATCTGCAATTTTGGTAATAAATTATTGGAATTCCACGCATTTATGCAGTTCACCATATGTGAAAGCAGTTAACTGTGTGCACGGTCATACACTCCTTGAGAGAAACAGAAGTTCAGGGACTCATCGACCTAATACAGCTTCTCTAAGCCAAAACCCTTATAGGACACATTTGCTCTTGGCAAGTTGAGCTGTAAATGTTGCTGCAAACGTTGTCAACTACCTTACTGGTTCAGAAGCTCTCCAATTATTTTACCAAAAAACATCCTCATTTATTTATGCCTTCGCACCATCAGTTAACTACCCCTTCAAATTACCTTACGAAATAATCCTGCTTCCTCCCTTAAGCCCTGAGCGCAGCAGCATCTTATTCTTGCGATTCCCAACACTGAGCTGAAAGCACCTTAAAAAATAGCAATAATAATTTTTTCCTTTATATCAATCTGTTACACCTGACAGATTTATAAAGTCTTCTTTCTCCAGGTCTGTTTCCTCAGCTCCTTGAGCGTTCGGTGAAAAAAGTAACTTTAAAGACTTCTGCCTGGTGGCCAACAATACATACACACAGTAATAGCTGTCTTGATCGAGTATGACATTTTATTTTCAGCTACGTTCCGTAACAGAATTAGCTCTATGAGCCATTTCTTCCGAGATTTGAAAATGCTCGGAGCCAGTCGGCGGCACCTGCCTTTCCCTGTTAAGAGTTTCTGAACCCTCCATCGAGTTTGGAAACGTCACATTAATGCAGAAGTGAAAGGGGACAGAGAAACCCTCAGAAACACCACACCGAAGATCCCATTTTGCTTGGACGTAAAAAAGGTCACGGAACGGGGAACACGTTGCATCATCCCCACTATTTGTCACAACCAATTTGAAATCTGCCAAGAATTGCCTTCTCCGAAGAAATCTTGCAATTCCAAGGATGTTTCGCTCCCTTCACTCCCACATCCAACGTTTCTAGCAAATTATGCCCTTCTATTTTTGTAGGTAAGTACGGTGCCGGCGGTGCCAGATGCAGTTCCACCTAGTGCTAAATCAGGAAACGTATTTCAAGCACTTGCCTCCCCGAGCCGGATGAGCCTGGAAGCCTGGCCAGGAAGCCACCACCTCCCAACCACCCAAAGCTCATCCCACTGGCACAAGCCCACACACCGCTTGGCTTCACAAAGACGTCACCACTCGCTCGTACGCAAGAAGACAAGATTTCCTCCAAAGCTGTCATTTTATCTAATCATCTGCTGACAGGGAGGGGTTTTAGTCATGCTGTTCCATCTGAGGTTGGCAAGATGATGTTTCCAGAAGAAAGGGAAATTTTCAGGCACCCTGCTTATATGCTGACCACTGTCTCAACAGCCCACTTTGGCTTCAAATACAGCACGGGCACATCATCTACAACCAAAGCAGCTCGATATCCAGCCTAAACTCTTGTTAACTGCGGGGAAGAAGCCACTTAAACCTTCACACTCTGAAGAAAAGCGCTTTGACTGGCCTGGCTCAGACTCCTCACACCCAGCTATTTGTGCACTGGAGCTTTTTAGCTACTTCTATAAAGTCTGCTGCATAACCAGGAAAACTTGAATTAAACCAGAAAAGCTTAGGTTCCTTATGCACAAAACTTCAGACTTCACAGCTTGTTCTTACCACAAAACTACCCTCAAGCTCTTCCCGACTGTTGTGTCGAACACGGCTCAAACTGAGGAGCAAAAACCCTCACCCTGGATATAGCGTGCTCCACGATCAACCACATGGATGGAGATGGAAGCCCAAACCCTGCCTTCATCCAGGCTGCCAACCCACCTGCTTTGCTGCAACACCACGGAAACGCTGACAGTGCTCCAAAGTCTTCCTCAAACTCCTCTCGAGTGAGAAAGACCACACCAAGTTATCCCTTAATCCACTAATAATTCATTACAGCATCTTCAACTAATGCAGTACTTACAAAAAACATGATTACTATGCTATTGGCAAAATGGAAGACGACAACGAGAAGCCACCCTGGAGAAGATGTGAGAATCTGAAAAACCTTTTTTTCCTTGCACACCTACTTGCACATCACACACCAAACCAACATGTTAAAAAATTAAGATTTTATTTCAAAATTTCACGAGCATTCAACTTCCATGAAAAGTACAGAGGGCACTGCTCCTCCAGTCTGTTTCAGGCTGCAATTACCACAAATCATTTCATACAAGGCTCGTCACTGGACTGTTCTATCAAACACTGGAAAGGACAGAAACTTGCCCTGAGGGAAAATAAATAGAAAATGCTGCAGCAGCACCGTTTTCAGGATACACCTATATTCTTCTGACTGGTGTACACCGCTGAGGTTGTGGGATATCATCTTTTTTCTTTCCTTGGGGGAAGGTGCGAGTAAATAACCTCTGCAAGGTTGTACCACTCAGTGTCTCCCACCATGGTCCAACTGAAATAAACCCTTCAAAATATTTGGAAGCACTCAAGAGATTCTGAAAAAGCCAAACTCAAGACAGCCCAGAGAACATTTACCTGGGGCATGGAAACTGTTCCTATTTCAACTCCTGCTTTTTTCATCTTCAAAGGCCTTTGCAAGCATTAATTAATCCTCACAAAGTATCTTTGAAGTAGGCATCATTAGCGTCTTGTTAAACACAGGGAAACTGAGGCAGCAGCTCATTGCCAAAGGCCAACAAGTAAATTTATCAGAGAAGTCCCCAGGTTTTAGTTCAGTACCTCCTTGTCTCCTTTCTCCTGCTGGACCTCTTTTTAAACTCCAATACACAGAAACACTGTTAGGGGAGAACCAAATTCCAGAAAAGCAAACATTTCAAGACTTCAAACAATAACATGAGGCTTCAAATGATAACATCCTGCTAAAAATAGACACATCAGACTACGATCATGTTAGTTTCCAATAGCCAACACGCCAACGCAGAAATTCAAATAAAAGCTTAAGCTTCTTTTTGGAAATCAAATAAATAGTTGCAGCATTTAAATGCATTTTCCCCATGATAATCACAGCATCCAAAGGACAGCGGGTAAAATTAAGTTGCACATGTTCAAAATCTGCACTCACAAGATTTAACTCGAGCGTTTCTATTTATAAAACTGAGTAGTCACAACATTTCTGTTCTGAACAGAGACGTGTGCGAGCCAGGCATTACTTTCCTCGGTTCCTACGATACCAAAAAGTCAATTATTTTCCAGTCAAATTCCCACTCATTAAAATAAGCCTGTCTCAGTCGGTTCACTTTCATTTGGAGGTAACAAATCTGAACAGGTTTGAAATCAAGACACGGTATTATCAGTCCAGCCACCACCAGTCTGAAAGTTAAAAGCCAGCAAGTGTCCGGCTAAGTAGAGACTCGAAGCGCACAAGCCGATAGCTCTCACCTTGAAAAATGTCTGTGTAAATTCTTCAGATACAGTCGCTGTCTTAATCTGAACGCTAATAAAAACAACACGCTTTTAAAGAGCACTCCCATCTAACAAAAATAACTGTCACAAACACGAAGCTGTAAAAAGCATAATTCTCTTCACATGGAGAGAAACAGACTCTGCCAAACTAAGCAGCTCACCTGGAAAGAGTTGAGAGCTGCCAACTCCTTACACAATATAGGTAAGGCAGTGGTTAGAAATTCCAGGCCCAGGGTTTTTGTTTTGCTTCGTTTCTTTGTTTTGTTAAGGAAGAATCAGTTGCACTGACTTGAAAAATTTCAATAGACACATGGTCATTTCTGTAGAAACAGAATACATTTTGTTTATTGTTTACACGGTCTATTGTAAGAAACAGTAACTGAAAATACTTAGCTCAATGGCACACAGCTGAAGTTTCCCAGAGTAGCTGGTATGAGAGATCAGAATAACCTCAATTGTCTGATACACCTAAAGTCAATGAAATAAGAAATATCAGCTAAAATAGGTGAAAGTAAGGGTGCCTGAGGAATTATTCTTCCCAAAGCTAACACTGCACTTGGTAACCAAGAGGCCTCTGCTTTGTAAGGAATGTCTTTGTGTGATTAACTCACCTCTGGCCTGCCCAAGCCACAGCCAGTTGCCAAGGCTACAGAAGTGCCGTGCTTTAGAACCCTAGGAGTGGGAGCCAAATGACTTCTTTCCAGATTTCATTGCTCCTCCCGCAGCACTGTCCTTAGGAAAGCTGTGTGGAGCATCTTCAGGAATAAGTACTCCATTCTGCCCAAGTAATAATTAGGCTTCCAGATGTTTCTGCGCAAACCCAGCAGTTCCTGCCCACAGCAGCTGCTTCCCCACAGAGCCCTCCAGTGATTTTTTTTATCCCCAAAAAAGTCCCAGGTCCTTGAATTTAGCAGCTTAACAAGAAATTCAGATTTTAAAATAAATAAATAAACACCAAGGTAACAGATACAAAACCCAACTTGCCAGAAAAGGCAGGGGGTTCTCTCAGAAGAGAAAGGGAGGAAACAGCTCAATTTCAAACGTCTTTTTTTTTTTTAGTATTGAACATCACACTTTAAAAAAAAAAGCCACCAGTAAATATAAATCTAAAAGTTTCCTGATCTAAAAAAAAAAAAAAAAAAAGTATCACAGACAGGGGAATTCCAAACAATGTTTCAGCACATGGATTTGACAACAAGGGCAATACAACACAGGTTATGCCTAAAAATAAAGCTTCTTCAAGATGTCTGTGGAAATGGAATAAATACACGTCCAGACGAACTCCCAAAATCTCACTTTTTTCTTTTGAAAAGCTGGAATCCATCTTGTGAAACACTGTTATCCGTCCTTCTGCATCCCACCCTCTTTCTTTGCTACACTATGGAGAAAATTCAATTTTCAGGGCTTTTCAACCTGAACATGCTTCTTAAGGGATATAGTGCCCATTATCATTATGACTGATTTGAAACAGTTCCTCCTCCTACCAACCTACTGACAGTGAAATAGGTATTTTTATGAGATTTTTAATTCTCTACCCATCAAGGTGAGGACTAAAACCCGGCTTCCCCTTCTCAGAAAAATAGATGGTTTCATGGACAGAAGTTCCACACAGGATGGTATGAAAGGAGGCAGATGAAAAAGTCATCATCTCCTCAACAGCTCTTAAAAAAATACAGGTCCCATCCTACACGAGACTCTACATGTTAAAAGAGCAGAAGTTTATCAGATGATTCACATCCAGTAAGGAGAAAGTTCTTTAAGGTAGCCTTAAGGAATGGTTTTGCTTTTGCTTGTCCCAACCATCCCCTCCCAGCGCTGAAAGCTGTCATAACATGTACACGTCCACATTCTTAAAATACATATTTTTTTTCTCCTATCCATACACATTTTAGAGTCAGCGAAATCAAGCAGATGCAGGATCCATCCAGCAGAAGTCAGATGCTCTTACGTGAAGAGAACAGAGCTGAAGACAGACTTCTGCTGGCTGAGTTGTGACTAGGGGAGACTGGCCGTTAACTCTTCCTCCTCGCTTGCCCTGCAGTGGCAACTTGGTGCCAAATCCACAAGGACGTTAGGTGGCCACAAATCGTTTCCCCGCGTCTCTCCACCTCCATTTTTCCGTCTGCAAGCTCAGAATGTGCCTGTAAACAAGGGGGAGGTGTTGTGTTCCTACACTCCTGTCTGCTACAACCCCACCCATGGGGGTGGCAATGGTGTTCCTGCTCTTCACCCAGTTGGAAGCAACCCTTCTCCCCAGTAATCACGATTCCTAACACAAGGAACAAGGAAGCGGCCAGAACACCATCCCATAACCAGGAAATCATCATCGGTTTGCTATGCTCACGCTCAAAATAAATTCCCTTGTTTCACTTGCAACATGTAATACGCTTTCATCTCCTGGAAAATCCTCAAAACAAACAAAACAAGTCACAGTTGCCCTCGCTGGATACTACCAGAGCTCAAAAACACAATTAAACTAATCCCCGGAGCAGCCAACAGTCACGGAAGTGACTCAACTTCTCAAGCCTTGTCCTCTGTAGGACTAACGGCAACGCAAGGAGGGACAGCCCAGAGGCACAAAAAGGAGTATAGGAGGGTATCCGCCAGAGAAAAACTTAGATTAAAAAAAAGGAAGAAGTACAGATTCAGCCAAGCACGCCCTGCAGACTCGCAGAGACAAGCAGGCAGGCAGCGGAGGAACTGGGACGTGTCCACGGTACAAAATCCACAGCCTCCCAAAAGGCTCACTCTGCAGGTTTTATCAGTGTCACTGCACCGCTGCTCCCAGGTTTCTCCACAGGCTTTTTCCAAGAGCTTTAAGACCACCAAACAGCACTCGAAACAAGTTTTCACCCCAGTTTGCAAGAAGGCAGCTTTTAGCAGAGACCCAAGTTCTCCTCCATTTGAAATCCTGTTACAAGAAAGGAATCAAGACTGTCCAGAGGTTTTGCTGCACAGTCCCAGGTACCCACCAACCCAACACCATCTTCACTCACAACATTTCTAAGTACAAAGTTTGATTTTTTAAGAAAACTGAGGACTGGTCTTAGCTTTTTTGTTAGGTTCTTTCAACCAGATCCTGGTTCCTTGACTATTTTAATACTAACATTTCCTGTGTACATATACACACACACATCATGGAACTGTAAGGCATCATCAAAACCAGATTTATTTCTGCCGATTCTAATATCCTAATATTCACGTACTACTTCTTTAAAAGAGCAGGCTACTTGCAGCTTTACACACAAAGTATTCCTTCCTCTCCAACCGCTTTGTTTTTTGTTACTGACCACTGGGACCGAGTTCAGTATCTTCACCATTTCAGTCACTAATTAAGCTCTCCGCAAACTAAATAGCACTATTTTCTCGCTAACGTTCCCCTCTTTTCCCAGGAAACCCTTGTTTCTGTCAATTAGCATTAGCTCACTTAAAAGGCAGCTCACAGCATGGATTCAAACACAAGTTAGAATTTCACCCAGTTACGCTTCAAGGTTTAGTTTCCACAAAGGTTCAAACCTCAGTTTACTGCCTGAATATAATGATAAATCATTCAGCAGACACAAGAACTACACTTCTTTTGTAAAACCTCCCCTTTCCCATGCATAAAACTCGGCACTGGAAAGCCATCTGAACGCTTATTCCTGCTGTACATGAGCGTGCGGCGCATTTTCCTTTGAAGAGAGAGGACTCAATCAAGCTGGAAATAGGGGACGACGGAAAGAAGCGGAAAGGTTGGTGAAAAGGATGCTGTACGTCCCCTGCAGCAAGGAGGGCTGCAGGAGAACTCACGCCACAGAGAACGCCGTTCCGCCTGGTGGCAACCCAATTCAGAAACTAATTCAAACGCCTGTGACAGAAGATCACCTAATATTTGTTAAAAAAAATTTATACCTCTGTGCTGTACCATCAAAACCTGCAGAAAGAGTCAACCCTGGCGCCCCAAACCATCGCAGCCACTCTCCCTCTGATTTGTTGTAAGCATCACGAAGACACAGACCCAAGAGCAAACACAGGAAGAAGAACATTTGCGTATTTTTGAGAAATTCTCAAAACCCGTCACTCAAGATTTTTTTCCCAGAAAATGTGATGTTCTAAAGGAAAACAATTACAGGGAGGGAAAACGCTTGGTAACGCGTGTGGGAGTGGGGATGACACAGCACACGTTATGCAGACGCAAGGAAAGATGAAAAGCAGTGTCAGACAACTCCAACGTCACGCAGAACCTAAGGGAAACGAACAATTTTATTTTTTTCCTTTTTAAGGGAGAAGCAATAACATTTAAGTCCTGGCCAGGCAGACAAAGTGCGTGCCAACAAGAGAGGGAAACAAATCTACCACAGAATATGAGCAACCCCAGAAATCAAAATTAGGAAGCACCATTATGGATGCAACTAAGCAAATTATAAAAGAAATATAAGGAAATGCAGAAAGCTACTAATCTGGGTTCGTTCTTTCAATAACAGAGCTGTGTTTAAAAAAAAGACACTGGAAATGTTAATGAAGAAGGTTTATTAAAGCATTTAAGTAGGCAGGAAGGAGTTCAAGATTTTCAATGAGTAAGTGAAAATAGCAGTAAGTGGCTGGAGAGCTGCAGCTCGCCTGGGGCAGCCCCATAGAGCATCGTCCACCCCGTGGGGCAGGAGGAAAAGGGGGGGGTGTGTGCAGCAAATAAATAAAGCAGGCGATAAACAGTATTTGCCTACCCGTGACTTCTTTACTGTAACACTTTTTCAATTCAATAAACAAGGACAAGAGTGTCTCATACAAAAGGGATACGCTACTTTCCACAGCAAACTCTTCCTCCTGCTCCAGAGATTTCCTTACATTGAGCTCCATTCTCTTTACATTACTAACCCTCTGCATCCTAAAATGTACCTGCTGGTAACAGTCACACCCCTTAAATACACTTAAGAAAGTGGGAAGCAGAGCTTTACGGAAAGCGATCTACAAGGCACTGAGGATGATAAATGACAGCAATAAAAGCTTGGCTCTAGAATCAAATTAGATCCTCACTCATACACCAAATATAGTGCTTGGAGAACATGCCTCGGAACATGGATGGTTTCCCAAAACGCTGATCAGTGCTTTTGAAAAACCAATGCTTTATGAATGACTAAAGCAAATCTGGTCACACAACCTAAGAAATGACAGCAGGGCATTTAAAAAAACCAAAAAGCCTAGCTAAACGGTTTTTAAGACAGTCTTCAATCCTTTTAAACACAATAAAAAGAACAATCTGTTCATGAGTTAAGGAAGAAGGCAAAGTTAAAGAAGGAGAAACTTAACTAAATTTTAATGGAGTAGTCACTTCAGCACTTTTTATAAAAGGCTGTCTTTTTATTGTAACCCCATGCAAAACAGGCTGATGATACGAACACGACAGATGAGAAATACTTGGCAACTTCCCCACAGAAAACCTCAAAGCACATCCAGAAGATTACACTTACACCTTGATTAATGGGCAAAACGCGGTCTGAATTCAGGAAATAACAGACCAATCATTAGAGGCAAGAAATACACAGGGAACAACAGGAAGAAACGGACAGGAGGCAGTAATGAATAATCTAACTGCTTTCCAAAAATACACCACATTATCTCATCACCAAGTATTTCTTACGCATCCCCCATATTTAATACAATCTTGTATGTGCCGTGTATAACCATCTTCAGTAAAGTCTGCTTAGATCTTGAGAAGTTTCACATCAGGAAAATCCACCCCTCTGAGGCATCCCAGGGGGAACAACAGCTCCTACACACGCAGGAGAACATTTCTTTTGTAAATGATTTCAGCGTGTGCATTTGACAGCTGAGTCTACAGTCAGTTTAACTGTGCTATGGTGAATTTAAATATACAGTTTTTTTCCTCTTTTCCACTCACACTGCAGCAAGAAATTTTAAGAGCTGTCAACCTCAGAAGTTAATAATGGGACATTAGAGACACTTGACTTTTTGTAAAAGTTATACTTCAGCCTTAGAAATAACCCAAGATTTTGTTGACATAAAGTATGACAAGTAAAGGCCATAGTAATGCTATTTTGAGTTCTGAATATAGAATGCTCAGCAAGTCCCTAAAACAATACTCCATTCAAGCAAAACCAGGACTGTGCTACTGAAGTTGGTAGAAACACAATTAAGATACCAGCCAGCAAAACAAAACACGGGTTATGTTATTAAGGTCAAGATAGGAAACCCACTCAGTCGTTATTTGGATTGAAATTGTTTCTGTATTAAAAATCAGATGTCTCAATTTTTAGCAAAAGAGGAATTTAGCAAAGCTTACTTAAGCTCATTTATTCTCTTTGTCATAAAGAAAGGAATTAGACTTGTGATAAAGACAACAAATCCAGGCATTATGAGTTCTTATCGGCAAGATGTTCCTCTTCACTAAGGAAGGGATTAAGACTTTGTACGTCAGGAGCCCTCAGACCTCTAGGACACGAGCAATTAACACTGGAGGTAAGCGACCAAAGTTAAAGATGAAGTGCAACAAGAGACAAGCAAAAAAAAAAAAACCAACCCACAAACCCAAGTATGTGGCAAAGAAGCAAACTTCAAATAAAAACTCGACTGAAATATGGGTAGGATCACAGGAGGTATGCAAGAATAACAAAAGGAATGGATTCCTGCCAAGGAACGGCTGTGAACTGGAGAGGGAAGAGAGGAGGGTGAACAAGATAGAAGTGTCTTCACCAAAAAAAAAAACCAGAAGGGAAGTTGGGCCAAGAAGCTCAGGCCACAGTTGGCTTTCAAGATAAATGGGAAAAGACAGAACAAAGGAAGAAAGACCATTTACAAGTTATATCAGAGCGGACGCACCTTTCTCCTGAAGAGAAACAGAAAAAATGCAAGAGAAGAGTGAATTAATTCACTTCCAAGTACTGCTTTTAAAAGTTTAAAAAAATATATTTGCAAGGAAAAAACTACTGTTACCCTCATGAATTCACAGCGGGGGACTGTCTTTTTATTCACACAGGAGGTATTTAAGAAACGTGTGGCCATGGCTCTTCAGGGCATGCTCTAGTGCCCAAGATTGTTGGTTTGTGGGTGGGTGTGATGTGGTGGGGTGTTGTGTGTGTTATTGGTTTGGTGGTTTTTTGGGGGTTTTTTTTGGTTTTTTGTGGTTGGACTCGATCTCAGAGGTCCCTTCCAACCATGATGATTCTGTGATTCTGTGAATTACCATCTCATACGCATAAATTTACTGTCTGCTGACTCAGGCTATTCATTTGAAAGGGGAAGGAAAGACTTGAATTAAGCAGAACACGCCTGAGATGCACAAGACGTTTCACCACGCTGCACAAACCTGGGTGTCAGGACCTGGAAGGCATACACCTACCAAGCTAATTAAGAAATCATTTCTAATTTTTTATCAAAGAACCATACACGGGTTCATGCCTCTCCAGACTTCCAATCCCCAGCTCTCATTCCCTTCCTCCAAATCCCTTCCCCAAAATATTGGCCCAGGCAGCAACACCCTGGGAAAGATTCTGAGAGCACCACATGCAGACCAACCACCACGCTGGCACTGGGAAATTATTGGCAAAATTATAAAATTAACTTTGTGGTTACTTCTCATCTGCTTTAAACTGATCGAGAAAAGCTGCACACGCATGGTTTTAGACAACCTAGTGAGAATGTACTGCAACTCTGGAGGGAAATTTATAGCACCCTGATCCATTTTAAAATTCAGTGTATTTCCTTCCAGAAGAGGAAAAGGCAACAGATGTCTTCCTCGGGAAGAGAGCTCCCTGAGAACTCAATGAAAAATAATTTTCTTGCCCTTAGTTGTCTCGTAAAGACTCCAAAAAGAACTTTTCCAGTTTTCAGCATCTTTCAGCTACGCTGCCCTTCCTGCAGCACAGCGTGGTCCGTCACAACCTCTCCTCAGTACCATTCACAGAAGCGCTATCAAAGCAAAAGGGAAGGAGAGGCCGTGTTTAAAAAAGCAACACAGGGAGAGATGACAGAGAAAGCACTGGATCCCGAGAAGCCCACCTCATGGAATTCACGGGTTAGAAAAAGTTTTACAAAGTGTGTTAAAAGCAATTAAGTTCTAGTCAGTTACAGCTGAAAACAGATTCTACAGCATTTCAATGTATAAACCAAAATCTCCCTCTCTGTGTACTTCCAAAAAAAAAATTAAAAAAAGAAGACAAAAAACAAACAACAAGTTCATTGTAGCTCAACTCTAATAGGAAGTGGCTTAGTTTACAAATGCTAAAAGCATCGCAAGGCGTATCCTGCGGTTTGGGTTGATTTGTGGGTCAAAGGCTTATTGATAGCTTTGCGAGCAATTTCTTTCTTTATTACGGAAGACTTAAAGCGGCAGAATTAAATGCAGCTATTTACTTCTCTAAGGAAAACAAGCAGCTTCATTCTGTCAGCCCTGGGCACGAAAAGATATTACCACACTCACAACTCTTAAACCAGCCCTCGGTGGACAAATGCTGCTAGTATTTTATCCTTTTTCAAACAATAAAAAAAAAACAAACCTATGTATGGCTCAGGACTCGTCCAGCGTTAAGATATAGCTGTGACCCCGGGCTGTCCTCACC
>JAOXJK010000032.1:1893239-1920658 GCA_025774025.1 Xenus cinereus
AGCGCCGCCGCCCTCGGGCCGGGGCCGGCCGCTCTGCGGGTTCCCGCTCCGCTCTGCGCCGCCCTCCGCGGGTACAGCCAGGTAGGGGCCCACCGGCGCCGGGCCTAAGATGGCGGCGGACGGGGGAGACGTGAGGGACCCCGCCGCCCGGGAGGGGAGCGGGGCGGTCGGAGGGTCCTCGCCGTCTCGGGGGGCTGCCCCCGCCGCCTCGGGACGGGGCCGGAGGGGCCGTTACAGCCACCGGCGCGGGGGGGGCAGCTGTGGAGACCGGCCCTGGTCGCCCCCCTTGCCCTTGCCTACTCCACAGGACCCAGTTACCATGCGCTGAACGTAGCTGGGTCCCACTACCAAACCCCGCCTGCTTCCACTTCTTAATTTAACTTTTTCTTAATTTAACTTTTTGATAGCAAGTTACAGATGCGCCGTCCCAGGAAGGTCACCTCTCGGAGCAGGAACCCGAGTCGCCCAAGGCGGAAAATGACAACGTCTTTCTCATCAGGGCACAAGGATTCCCCTTCTCCTGCACCGAGGAAGACGTGCTCACCTTTTTTGATAGTATGTGCCTTAATTTTCCCGCGTAACTGTTCGGTGTGGTTTTATGGCACCCAGTAGTTAATGATTAGTTAACAGAAAGAAAATGTAAAGATCGTTACTAGCCAGACAAAGAGGAGTTTTTAATATTTGTGCAAAATTATCCACAATTTACACATATAAAACAAATAATCAGCTTTCAAATTGTTGGACAATGACTAGAAACTCATCTTTGTGGCATTTTGTATTTAGTTGAGCAAGTCTTTCCCTTCTTAGTTGGTGTCTCCCTAGTAAAGGCAGTCCAATTTGAAGTGTTTCCTTTAAAGACCATTATGGTTGGCTTTCCCCCCCCAGCTCCCCTCTTTTAAACAAACTGGAGTGCTTTTTACTTACCAGTTTAAACTTCAGTGTTGCTTTCTGCTCCTAATTAATAGGCTTGTGCCTACCTTTGCAGGGCTGATCGCTCCGTAATGTAATATTATGATGCATCCTTCCACAGTAGGCTGGATGGTCTGAGTTTTTAGACGGTTTAATAACCCGCTGAACTAAATTAAGTCAGTTTGAAGTCCTAGGGGAAAGGAACATAAAGCAGGCAGAGTGTAGCTATAGAGAATGAAAGACTAACATTTGGTTTTGAATTTAAGTAACTTAGAAGCATTTAAGTTTATCAACAATATGAGAATGTTTACTATCCAGTTATACAGATGTGGAAGCCAATGGATGTCAAATCAGATTCTTTTCTATGATAAGCTTTGGGTGTTAGGGTTTAGGGTAGAAATAGGAATTTCCTATCCTTTGTTTCTAAACTGTTTTGCACTGCCGAGGCGGATAGCTCTGTGCAGAATAGTCAGCTTTCATCTGCAATCAAAAGACCTCCCCCGTGTTTGATGCAGTTGCGTATGTTTCTGTATCGTGTGTTCCTTGATTTCTAGGCTGTAGAATTCGAAATGGTGAGAACGGCATACACTTCCTCTTAAACAGGGATGGGAGACGCAGGGGGGATGCCTTGATCGAGCTAGAGTCCAAAGCGGATGTCCAGAGAGCCCTGGAAAAGCACCTGAGGTACATGGGCCCACGCTACGTGAAAGGTGGGTTTGAAACGTCAGGAAGTTACAATGGAAGGAAAGTCAAGATAAAGGGAACAAGAACTGCTTGAATAATAAAGTGGGATGGTGTGGAGAAGGGCGGGATGCAGGACCAAGCAGCAAATTAGCCCCAAAGGCACCATTAAGCCAAAACTTCCCAGGCTGGGCAGGAAAAGCAAAGTGAGGGGCACCATCGCAAGACCAGAGAGTGTGGGGTTGGGGGAAGAAACGTGAAGTTTCACAGGGGAAAAAAAACTGCCTTGAAGAATGCCGACTTCTGAGTGCCACGAGGGAAACCATGTTTTGTGCCTCTGTTCCTTGCAGTTTTCGAAGTACACGACAGCGATGTAGAGGGCTTGCTCCGAAGTCTGCGGGATGAGTCACAAGCCATAAACGATGGAGTTGTACTACTCAGAGGCCTTCCCTTCAGCTCCACCGAGGATGATATCGCGGCTTTTTTCTCAGGTAACTCAGCCTATTCTGTGCTTTTTGATTTGTTTCTCCAAGCTGATGCTCAGCTGGGCTGTCGTTCCTCTACGTGAGAAAGGGAAGAGCACCTGCTTGAACACCCGAAACGCTGCAAGGAGTTGCTGTTCCCCTAACTAGAGTCTTCTGAACGCGCTTTTGGCTGCAGGGCTTTCTTGTGCCTTTGACTTTCTGCAGGTCTAGCCTAGGATCAGGGCTTACAGCACTCTTATGGAGGTGGGGGAAGGAAGGAGAGGAGGAACCTAGATCCTGTTATCTGCAAACTTAAACTTTGGCAAAGTTAAGAGGGGAAAAAATGCCTGTATGATAGTTAAAGTACAAGTGAATGCAGCATGGGTATTCACAGATGCATAATCATGACAGATCGCGTATACCGGTGTTAAAACTTAACAGTGGTTTTTTTTTATTATTATTACTGGCTTGTTAATGGTTGTGAAAGTGAACTGCAGCAGTTCTCAGCTGAACAGTGTGTGTCTCCATGCTCACGCCCCCCACTTGCAACCTGCATTGGTTAGGAAAGAAGCCTTTCTAGGTTTTGCAAAATAAAATGACATTTCCTTAGGTAAAGTTTAAATTACTAAACCAAAACCAGTTCTTCCCCTAGATTTTTTCCACTCCAGGCGGACATGCACACAGAGTCCTGCAGCACCAAGACTCACAATAACCACCACCGTGCCAAAAGCAAAGGCCACCAATAATACTTCTCAGTCGATAAAAGTATTTCAATATGTGTGAAGGCATCTAGTAGCACCGTTATCACAACGAGATGAGGAGGGCAGCCTCATGGAGCGAGTATTTCCATTATTTTTAGGAGCTTGGGCACACCCTTTAAGAAAGTAACAAGCCTCAAGGAGGTACACAAAAAAGCATTCCTGAAAAAAATAAGCGTAGGAGCTCAGCCTAGTGCCCACTCTGTATCATGTCAGAGAAAGCTGTTCAGTGGATTACAGGCTCCCCAAAAAGGTAGAACAAAAATCTAAGTGCTGTCAATTTGAGCTGGGTTTTAAAGAGATGAAAGAAAATTACAATAATAAAACAATTTCAAGAACACTTGTGTTCTGGACTTCCTTCTTGTCTGCAACTTGGATTCACTTGTTTTTGTAGTTATTAAAGCCTTAACTCGATTATTGGCAATTAAACCTTCTGTGAAAACTAAACTTAAACAAATCCTGTAATTTGGAATTTAAAAAAAAAGTTTTAAAAAAAAGGTATGCAGGCCAGCATGAGCAGTTGTTTCAGAACTATTTAACTGCCTGAATATCTTGTCAAAAACCAGAAGAATAAGGAAAAAGATGTCTCTCTGAGCTATGGCACAAGTTCCTGACAACATATATGCCTTTTTTCTCCCCAACCCAGGTTTGAAAATCACTGACATAGTTTTCATTTACCGGGGAGACAGAAGAACAGGAGAAGCTTTTGTGCAGTTTGCAGCTCCCGAAATGGCAGCTAAAGCCCTGTTACGACACCGGGAATATATGGGAAATAGGTAGGTGCTTCTCTGGGGTTCACAAGAGTAGAAGAATGTGGTCTGAAGCGTGTGGTTTGATTTAGAGCTTGCTTCTAAAGTGAAACAGCTAATCTTGGGCTGTCCCATGCTCGCATTATTAAGGAAGCCTCTGCCTTTATTACCCTTAAAACCTAGAACTCAGACTTCAGATTCAAGTTTCAGTAGAAGTCACAGCTAAACCTTTCTCATTGCGGTGTCAGACTGTTACTTTGAGGCTTAAAACATTTCCTTTTTAACACTCTGTGTAACCCAAGTGTTACACAAGCGCACGGGGATCCTGTGCCTCCTGCAGACAGTTGTCCCTGCCAAATTTCCGCTAGGTTCCCGTGATTCTGGCAACCCTCGCCCTTCCCTTCAGCCCCGTACTGGCCACAACCAGTGTCTCCCCTCAGAGAGTACGTTGTGTGAGGCACAGGTTACTGCTCACCTCTGGCTTAAATCTAGTCCTGATTTTTCTTAAAACACCCACCAAGTTCTTGTACCGAATACCAAGCAGGAAAAAGACATCCCCAACCTTACCTCTTCCACGCAGCACCTACTTCCTTCCTTCTCTTCCCTTAGTTCCTCTTCCCAGGCTGCATTTCCTTATGCTTGTGTCCCCCCCCCCATATTAAAAGAAAACAGCTGTTCTGTAGGTGTGCCCCATAATTGAATTAACTGACACTCTTCCCTACCTCCAGTAGAGATTCGTTAATTCTCATTAATTAATTTTCTCTTCATCACGATGGAACAAGAACCGATCTGATTCCCTACCAGAGCTCATATGCCTCTGTGTGATCAGCCAAGAAACTGAGTTATGGGGTTCTGGGGCGGGCAGATAGAAGTAGAAGGCATTATAGTTATATTTTGACTAAACTTGCAAATAAGGGTTTGTTGTTTTGCATTTTTAATTTCTGTGGTGTAAACGGGATCTTGCCTGAGTCCCTTAATGTCACATTACATATTGGTGTATTGTAGCCATGACTTTCACACCCCCCCTGTTATATTTCATCCCATCAATTTCTTAGCATTATCTTAAAATTTTCATAAAGTCTTCTGGCTCCACTGAAGTAATTAATATAACCCTCTGCACCTTGTGTGTCTGTCAGTTTCAGTAATCTGTTTAGGGGTTGGGTCTGTTTTTAATTAGGGGTTTGTAGAGCTGGGAATAGTGCAGTTTGCAGAGATGCACTGAGGGGAAAACAGCCTCAGGGCTACTCAGAAGGGATGCGTGCTGCTGAAAGAACTAGAAAATGTTTTTCAGAGGAAATAAATCTGTATTTCTGTGACAGAACAGAATTTTGGTTTGTAAGTGATTGGCATCTCCTATGAGAACTGAGTATAAGGCTGTAAACTGAAGACTATGTCCCGACCAGACCGGTAACTGTCTCACAGTGTGTGGGTTTATGGAGGAGAGTGGCTGTCACCGCAAGTTGAAAAGGGCTTTCACACACATAACTGTGCAATTTAAATGAATTAATTCTTCGGAAGCGTTGCTTGCCGTACCGTGGCTCTCACACCTGGCACGGGGGCAGAGTCGAGATGGGAGAACATCCTGAGGTAGTTCCTCAAAACCTTGAGTTCTCTGCAGAGGTGCGAGGGGTGCCCTATAATCTCTTCCTTTGCATTCTAGATACATAGAGGTGTACGTAAGTAGAAAGCATCAAATGCAGAGGCACGTGCCTTACGACAGGCAGATGGTGACCTCCCACAGGGTGAGAAGAGAACCCGAGTTCATTTCTGAGGAAAGGGAATTGAGCAACACAGGAGCCTCCGATGCTGAAAGAGAAAACAGTGAGTCCCTCCCCATCATCTGTCTTCTTTGAAGCCCCTTCCCTTTACTCTCATTGTTTGCTGTGAGCGTGACCCGCTGTGTCTACAGCTTTCATGGGAGGGAGGTGAGAATCAGAAGCATTAATGATGGGTTTTTTTTCCCCCCTGTTCCACAGAATCGTGCAGGGAAGGAACAGAAAGCTCCAGGCCCATTTCGGAATCCGGGAACGCCTCATCACCACTGCACTTTGTCCACGTCAGGGGTTTTCCTACCCAAGCTAGTGCCCAAGACATAATAAATGTGAGTAACAGCAAAACTATGAATGAAATCACCAATGGAAACCCTTGATTAATTGTTACAGATATAGCAACTTCAGATTTTTAATTGATCTTTGTCTATGTTAGGCCTCAGTGCTGCGTGGCTTCAGGCTGAATGTGTTGGGAAATGGGAGCTCGCTGAGGGTTCTGGGCTCCCCGGGGAAGCCGGGCCACAGCAGTGATACGCTCCCCTCCGTAAATTCCAAAGGATTAAAGCTTGCTGGGCTGTCGGAATACCCTCACTTTGACCTCAGGATAGCCAGTTATCATCTTGGCTAGATTTCAGAGCAGCTGACTGTACAAAAGTGAACTTCAGAATCTTTTTAATAGCAATTTTACTTTATTTTATTAGTACAGAACATCACAGAGCGAACGTACCTGTGTGTAGTGACCTCGACGCGTACAGAACGCGTGTGCCCTGTGAGGATTTGGGTTGCTGTCAAGAATTGCTGTTGCAGGAGCTTACAGAGGGTGGGACGGGTGACTGGAGCGTCCTTCAGCTTCACCCAGGTGGAGAAGGGCAGGGCTTTGCTACTCAAGAGCTCAGACTCTTCCCCCCCACCCCCAGCTGGACAGGCTTTATGAGTAAAAACATTGAGGTTTTGGGTAATAGGGTGTGTTACTGTTCTGTTGGTTTTTTTTCTCACCGAACCCTCTTTATTTTTCCCCCCTCCTTTGTAGTTTTTTGCGCCGCTGAAGCCCACGCGGATCATGGTAGAATACAACTCCCAGGGAGATGCCACGGGAGAAGCGGATGTGCATTTTGAGAGCCGAGAGGACGCAGTGGCTGCCATGGCTAAGGAGGGGTCACAGCTGCGTAAGTCGAGAGGAAGGGGGTGGGAAGAGGGTCTTGCAACCCCAAGACTCAGCTCCTGCGGCCGTTTGGCACAGCTCGGGGAGCTGCTGCTAACACCCCGTGCTAAAGGATTGTCTGAAGTGTAGATTTCCGAATGATCCTGTAACGCGGCGCTGGCTTTGAGGAAGAAAAGGAAACTGAAAAGAAATACAGCCCGTCCAATCAGTGTCTCTCTCTAATTGCTCCCCAGAGTGCAGCGCTGTTGAATTATTCCTGAACGAACACCCCAAGGCGAAACAGGACTGCTAGCGGCAGCGGCACGCTCTCGGGTTCGGTAAGTGCGTCCTTCTCCCCTCCTTCCTCTTGCGTTTTTAGCAACGCGTGGCTCCAGGCGCGCTATCCGTCATACCTCGGATTGCAGCTGGCTGAAGCGCCAACATTTGGAGCGGCCGAAGGGGCTCGCCACAGCTCGGGCACCGAGCCTGGATGCTCTGCCCTGCGGATCCAGATCCCACGGGATGGAAATCCCACGGGGTGAAGAGGCAGCAGCAGCTCCTTCCTGCAGTCACAGCCAGCGCCGCCCCGTCACCGCCCACCTGGGCCCTGCTGGAGCGGGCAGGAGAGGGCTTTTTTTTGTTTTCTTCCTCCCCTTAAAACTCTGTGAGTGCGATTAATTAAAGGTGCTGCTGGGGCTGTATCTCCTGGCAGGGAAGAGGAATCGTGGCTAAACATTTTCCCTGGCTGCGGGTTTACTGGTCTTTGGGCTGGGGAGGATATTACTCACTGTTACAGACAGTGGAGTTGGGCAAAGTAACATTCGTCAGGTATTCTTTTTAGTGGGTTTTGGTTTTTTTTAACCCCCCCCCTCTTTTCTAGCTAAGGATCGTGAACCTGTTCCCAGTGCTAACAGGTTGTAACATCTTCCACCATTTTAATAAGGCAGGAGGTTTCCTGCGCCTGGACGGGTTTTGGGTGTGGTGGGGTTTTTTGGGGGGTTGTGTGGTTTTTTTTTTTTTTATTTTCACAGCAACCATGTCCCTCTCGTTGCCCTTTTCAAGGGAATAACTGCGGGCTGCGTTGGGTGTGAGCATGAGGGAGGTGGCCCTCCTGTGGAGGTGGCTGTAGCGCGGCGTGACAGTTCTTGCTGCTGTCACCCCATCGGGTCACACTCCTTACAGACACCCCAAGACAGCCCCCCCACTGCAAAAGAAGCCCCCCAGAGCGAGGCAGAACGTTTGTACCTGGAGAGACGTTTCCTGGGACCTTTATGGATGGCCCTGGCCAACTTGTAACGCTTCCCTGAATTCCCCTCTGGAAGTGGGGTGCGACGGGCGCTGCTCCCCGAGTTCCTGGCCCCCTCCTGCTGCAGCAGCGAGGGCTGGCACCCCCCAGCGCCATGGATTTCTGATCTAGGCCTGGGAAAAGCTTTTGGGGCAGATTCAAGAGAACAGGAACATCCAGAACATTCTCTGTCCCAGTGGAATTAACACCTCACACCCCACGTGTGTGCTGCAGCCCCCCCCCATGAAAATGTCTCACCTGGTGTAGCTGTTTGTGTCATCTTACCTTTTTCTTTTGGTGAGATCCTTCAGCATTGCTGAATTCTACCATAGAGACAATAATTGGGAACAAAAAGCAGCCAGTGGTGCGTGAGATAAAAGGAAAGCAATAAGCTGCAACAAAGCAGTCATTTTTCTTTTCCCTCTTCCTTTCTTTTTTAGGCCAAAGTGAACACATTCCGTGGGTACGAGTGTAAAGATCGGGTCCGAGTGTCACTGCTCAGTAACAAGGATAAACTGTATAAAATTTAGTTTAACATTGTGTAAAAGCATGTAATAAATTGCGTTGACCTACTTTGGAAAGATTTGTCTGTTGCAAAAGCAGCAGCAGCTGCCCCGCAGGAATGGCAACTGCCGCAGGATGGAGCAGTTCTGGTCTCCGACTGCGGAACGGTGTTCAAAGTGTTAATAAAACACCAATATTTGCAATTAACGACCCCAGAGCGCTTTAACATCCTCAAACGCACCTCAGCGGGCGCCAGCACCTCATCCCTCCTACCGCCTTTCCCAGTCTCCATCTCTGGCATCTGGTTTTGAAATACTTCCATATGCGGAGCCGAAGCAGAGCCTGGAAGGAGCACTCGGGAGGCAGGATACAGGTGATCCAGTTTTTATTGTCACGTGGAACAAAATTAACATCGGAAAAACTACCTTCTGCTCCCCGAATCCGAACGGCCAGCTGTCGGCGCAGCATTACGCGCGGTGTCTGCGGCGTCACGTCCCCTCCTTCCAGGCAGAGACATTCCCGGAGCCCCGGATGCCAGGAAAGAGGAGGTGCCGGCGCCGAGCTGGACCCTTCCAAAGGCCGGTGGCCGCGGCGCTGGATTCTGAAGGGCTTTTCAGCCACCCCCTGCGAGATCCCATGTTGCTGCTCAAGGGCCATCCTGCTTTTCCCAGGAACAAGTCCCAGCCTGCGCTTGGAGCAAGCAGAGTGGCCGTCGCTCCTGTCGGGACAGTCACAAATAAACTGTCCCCTCCAGAGCTGCAAAATGCTGGACGCACCAGCGTTAATAGCATTTACAGTAAGTGCCTGGTTTCCAGTTTAATCCTCCGACGTGGAAATGGTTTGGGTGCAGGAATTTGGAAGCTGGTAAACGCGTACAGTTTGTACACAAAACTATTAACGCAGAATTCCCTATCTCCACTCACCTCTGGTGTCCAAGCCCTGCAAGGCAGCGAGCCCACACCTCAACTCGAGGATTTTCATGTTTCAACAACTACTAAATCTACTTTATGGGGCAGCAGCGAGGAAATGCATCTCTTAACGACCGTGAGGGGGGGAAAAAAGAACAGAAAAAGGAAATCTCTGAAGCTGTCCCCCTGTGAAGTGCTGTGGCTCCGAGGGGCACCAAGAGGAGGCTGAGAACTCGGGTGGCGAAACACGCCGAGGCCTGGAGGGAACTAGAGGAGAGAAATTCCTGGTACAAACGAGCACCAACCACGGAAACGACCTCAGCTCTGACGCCTTTTACCGCGGTTCCAGCCGGTCTAATGAACAGAAAATCCCCTCGGAGGAAATAAACCCCTAACAAAATTGGTACAAACCCAAATTGCATTTGTCACGTAGAAATAACACCAGTTTTTCTAAGGACTACAAAACATTCTGTGGTCTTGAAGACCGAAACAGATTTCCAGTATAAACCAGTCCCCACACAACCGTGACGTGCTCCGTGCGTGCTTCACGAGGAAGCCACCACCGCTTTTTCGGCGTAACACAACATTCCTTGAGGTAACAGCAGCCAAGAATGACGTAGCGTGAAGTGGGGAACCTCTTTACGCTGTTTCAAATTAGAATTTCTCGTGGTTGAAAAGCGTTCCCGCTTCTTTTGGATCTACCAAAAAAAAAACAAATTAGCGAAACGCTGGGTTTATTACAATGATTTTTTGCCTGTGGCCGAGGGGGAGAGGTGGAGGGAAGTGGCCCTAAATCTGTGTCGTCACGAGGATTTGGTATCTCAATGCTGGGGACTCCAATCCCTCCGGTTCCCACCCCACCACGGGAGGTGCAGTGACGCCCTTCGCTGTCACCACCGCGGTGTGGTCACCAAGTCACAGTGAGGGTCTCCGAGGAAGGTCCCAGACGCTTCGAGGGCGCTTCCAGATCAGTGCGGGTCCTTGGTTCTCCCCATCCTGCACCCCCTACACACAAGGAGAACTTTGGAACGTTCACAGCTTGGTTTTGAGTTTTCCAGACTGGTTTGTGCAGCCACGGCCAGAGCCAAAGGAGTGAAGCTTGGAAGAGTTTCTTGGCCTCTTCCCTTGGCCTTCAGACCCCCGGCAGTGACGCGGCGCGGATTGTCAAAGGCAACGGGAAAGGGACACGGGATTTCAAGTGGAGCCAGGCAGGAGGATTAAGAATCCCCCCATGCTGCTTTCAGCGAGGCATTGCTCAGCAGCAGCAGCTTTCACATCACAGCTATGAGGACGAGACCGTTCCCGACCCACACCTGCAGACACAGAGCTCGTTTTGGGGCGAGGGCGCTCTGGCCCGGCTGCTCGGGGACACCTTGGGGACATTCCCAAAACCGCTCTCCCCAGCACAAGCTCAGCGCCGAGTGCCGGCAGGTTTTGGTAGAGGGAAAGCTCAGACTGTCCACGAAACACCACGAAGCTGCTTCCCTCCGACCTCCAAAGGACACAGGAAAGCGTCTTCTCTTCACGTTCCCCCCGGACAACTCCACAAACCACCATGATCAGCCACCACCATTTTTTTTGGTCACCTCTCCCTGCACCCCGTCCCCTACAAGGGGCTGGCCGAGTACTGCTGGATGAGCCGCTTGTGGCAGGGGTCGCAGACGCGCTGGGGGTTAATGCTGGAGGGCAGGGGCAGCTCGTTCCCCGAACAGGCTTCGCAGAAGACGCCACCACAGTTCTTGCAGACGTTCTGGAAGGCAGAGGGAGGACAGAGAAATTAAGGAGATGCTCAAAACGCAAGCGACGCAAAAGGAACCGCTGTTTTCTCTCATTATTGTTCCCTCAACCCAAATGCTCCACTGGGCTAGAGAAAGACGTTCCAAAACTCCGCTCTTGTGCCCTCTGAAGACCAGGAGTTTGCTCCTGTGCAATCAAACAATCGAACAACCGTGTGTGTCCTTGCAAACTGCTCCTGCTCCTCAGCATCAGTGCAGGGAAGTGTCTGGATGGAGGCAGCGCTCCCGCCAAACACCCCTTTTTGGTAACCCTCTTGTCATCATGAGGAAAGCAAGAGGGGCTGAGCCACAAAAAAGAATAAAAAGAGAAAAAGGCAACGTGCCCTAAATGGAGAAATGGAAAAGTGTCAGCAGCTCCTATTCTCACTTCTGATTGATCCCAGAAAAAACCGACCACTTGAGTAAAGGGGAGAAGCTGCTAAAGGGAAGGGAAATCAAACCACTGAACACAGAGCAGAGCGAGGAACCCTCAGGCAACCACTGTCTGACAAGTTTAAGGGTCAAGTGGACTTCAGAAAAGGGCTCATTTCTTGGTCCCGAGTCACCAGCGGGAAGTCTCTGCTGTTCGAAAATGAGAATCAGAGGAAACGCACATTCTCCAAGTGACAGAGGTGACGACACAACCCTCGGGAGTTACCTTTTTTGCGCCCCGGCTGCTTTCTTCCCGGCAGAGCTGGCAGATCTCGGCGTTCCCAGGTCCCGACGGCTGTTCCTAAACCCCAAGGGAAAACCAAGACGTTCTGCTTTACAGGGCACCCGACCCGCCTCTTACACAGGGAGGAAGGTCCCCACGTTGTGTTTTTCACCCCTCTCCCCCCCAGCAGCACACGGTGCAGCCACGGGGGACCACCGAGCATTTGCAGGATGACCTACAGTCACCAGCTACACCACACACGAGTGTTACAGCATCCCATTGACAGTTAGGGGCGTAGCTCTGCTTTGCCAGACACCCCAGGGGGGGAAAGAATGGATTTTGGTCAATTTGAGATACATGGAAATGGCAAAACAAGCCAATCAACCAAAGCACCCCCTTCCCTCCACCCTACAGAGCAACTGGCAAAGCCCTGCCCCAGAGCACGGAGCTTCAACACCGCCATTTCCAGAAACACTATGTTATATTATGTTTTCATTGTTCTTTTTAGACATGCCAGGAAAGGCAGAGGGCAAAGGAATAATAAAAGGGGTTAATATTTGTTTAAAAACCAACGCGGTCGTGCTGAGGAGGCAAAACGAGCTCACACAGGCGCAGCACCGCCGAGAGAAAGCCTTCCTACTGAGATAACAGCACTTTTCCACTAGGGAACAGCGGCTGCTACGGACAAATCCTCACCAAGGCACAACCTGAAGGACAAACACGAGGGTATCTGGGCAGGGAAGATGCTGCAGCCACCCAGGAGCTCCCTCTGGACCCTCACCCTTCCGTATTTCAAAGCAAGAAAAAGCACCACCAACCTGCTCGTCCTGCGTGCCGCCCGGTGACCTGCAAGAGAGGAGCCTCGTCACTTCAGTCACTGCGGCATTTAAGAAAAACATCTGGACTATCAGAGAGTTCCCTCCACCCGTTGTTAAAATCCTACCCCACATTTTGGGGGCTTGTTGCCGCAAAACCATGCTGCCAAGTCCACTCTGTATTTGGTCTCCTGTTGTGTTCTGAGGCCTCCGAGATACCTGGGCAGCCCACTGCTCCCGCCGCTTAAACACCCCAGGTGCAACAGCTGGTGCATCGAAGGCCTGGAAGGTTTTTAATGCCCAGTAAAGCAGATTTGAATCGAGCTTATGCTATTTTTAAGACCAGAATTCTCTGATTAAGTTTATATGGGCGTTCAGCGCAGCGTGGCAGAGCTCTGCGTTCTGTCACCGACGCTCAGAGGACTCCAACAGGCCATTAACGTCCTCGAGCAACGTCCTCATCACAGAGAAAACATCTTTTCTCATTTAAAACCAAATCTGAAACTTAGTTTTCAAACACTAACCGAGTCCTACACCAAGAATCTTCGTCTGTGACACCGAGTTTAGAAATGTGCTACCAGAACTACATTTTTATACCATCTCCTTATATTATTTCAAGTTCTTTCTCCAATAGCTTCTCTTCTTGTCCAGAAGCCACCAGTTATTAATGCCATTGACCCACCAACCTTCTCCTTTCCCTCACCAATAAAGACACCTTCTCTGGACACAAGTTCCAAAGGTCTCTGCAGCATTTGACTTATTAAGTTCATTAAGTAAGACAAATTAGTAAACAGCAGATTTACACAGAAACAAATTCAAAGGTAAATGGGAGAGAGAGGGAGCTTTTCAGCTCCAGCAACGCTGATGGCAAGCGGCAGAACCTCCTCCTTCCCTTTGAGGGCTGTGAAAAAGCAGCAAAGAGACCTCAGCGAAAGGCGTTAAGCTGAAAAACGGTTCTTTGAAAGGGAAGCTGCACTTTTCCAAACTTCCCATCGGCAAAGAAACCGGAGAAGGGGAAGCGGGACTTAGAAAAGGAGAAGGCAAAAATGAGATTTCTTCCATACTTGTGGGGCAGGACGCTGTTCAGGACGCTGTTCTCCTCTCTCGGCGGCTGCTTCACTTTAGTGTTTTCTTCCTGGATTTTGTGCTTCCCGTCCTGCCGAGAGGAAGCGTTTACAGCTGAAGAGGCTTTTTAACGACTGATGAGCGGGACAAATCCTCTCAGCCAGGAGAGGAGACAAATCCTCCCCGGCTCTCGCCTTGTGACCACGATCTCAGCCCAGCTCCTCAATTTCTGCAAACACAAACTTCTGCCGGATCAAGCCCTTTTTGCCAAGTTTTGTAGCAAAAAAATTAATCCTGAAATTACTTTTTTCCAACCGCTGCTTTAGAGATGAGACCGCCCAGTTTGGGGGTTTCTGGTTTTCATTTTTACTGGCCCGAACCGCACCGCGCTTAGTTCCCGGTTCCTTCCCCCGAATTCTAGCTGTTCTGCTGCAGCAAACGGGGCTTTTCCGTAGATGAATCCTGATGCATGAATAATGTTGTTGAAATTATGTGTAATATTGGTTAAAAAAAAAAGAAAAAGCGGGGTGGCTGAAGCAGCCCAGGGTAGCCCAGCGAAGGCAACTCTCCCGTGCGGCGGCAGAAACCGCCTCCGGCACTTCACACCCCTCGCGGTGACGAGTTCCGTTCCCCAAAACAAGTGTTTTGCTGCCGATTCCCGGCAAAAGAACCTGCTGCGTTTTACAGGAAAAGCCACGGAGCAGATTTTCACTTCCACGGGCAAATTTACTGCTAAAAAGGGACTTTCGCTTGGGAACTACCAAGTTTTACTCTCAAGATGAACGCTACGCTTTGCTTTAAAAACCACTGAATTCCCTAATCCTCCGCACTGAGAGAACACTGGCAGCCACTTGTGATACCAGCAAAACATCCTTTTGTCTCCCAAATTTTACTATTCACCTCTTTCAGGAGAATATCCCTTATTATGATGCAAGAAATAAAACCGAGTAAATTTGCTTTTCCTAAGCTGTAAAGTTTACAGCGTCGTTGCTCTTGTATTACACTTGGTTTTATTGAACTAGTGAAGGAAAATCACAATTACTGTCAGGATTTTGTCAGGTTCCCAGCCCAGAAGATGAAATCAGCGTTCTCCGGTTAAATGTAATATTTGCAATATTTTTATGAGGCTCAACTCAATAAACTGCCTATTTAGCGTGTGTAAAAAAGGTTCCATGTTGTTGTGACGCGTCACCAATCCGTATTTATTGCCTAATAAAGCTCAGGAAAAGCAAGTGAGCAAAATGACACCGCATTTCCAGCACAAGCCAAGAGAAATAACACCCGAATTACCTGTCTCAGCCAATTCTTTGCACCTTTTTTGTTGTCTTGGCCGCGTTGGTGACTCTGTGACCATCTGTCCCTCTCCCGCTTCAGTTCGAGTTCCAGGTGGCTCCTGGAATAGGGAGGTGGAATCTGAATAAGGGCTATTCCTAACACTCCACAGGGAGAGAAAATGAGCTATTTAACCCTCTCTTCACACGGCAGCAACTGAACCCCAACTCAAAAGCTGAAAACTGCCTCTGAATAAAAAATTGTCTCGCGTAATATGTCAGGATGGAAAAATCTAGAAGCGCTTCATCTAATTCTAGCACAATTTTGTGGGAAATAAATCTGTTGACGTGCCTGCAAGTCCTTAAAAATCCTTAGTTATTCATCTCTTGCAGAACAGTTCATCAGTGCCCTGTTCAAAGAGACATTCTTCAGCACGTGGACTGCTCTGAAACCGAAGCCAACATCCCCGACCTCTTCCCAAAGGGGATGGATGGGCTGTTCCTCCCCAAGAACTGGGGCAACCACCTCACCTGGAAGTGGGGCTTGGTCCTTGTGGAGCAACCAAGGTCTCCTCTCCAGGAGAACCTGCTCTGCTGCTGCCCTTGGTGTTCCGACACCTCATCTGGAAGTGGGGCTTGGTCCTTGTGGAGCAACCAAGGGTTCCTCTCCAGAAGAACCTGCTCTGCTACTGCCCTTGGTGTTCTGACACCTCACCTGGAAGCGGGGCTTGGTCCTTGTGGAGCAACCGAGGGTTCCTCTCCAGAAGAACCTGCTCTGCTACTGCCCTTGGTTGAGCAACAGCACAGGAGCAGGTCAGTGTGTGGGCTGGGATAGGACAAGTGAGCCCAAAGGGCTGAAAACAGGATGCATACACTCTTTTATGGGCCACAATCAACTACTTGGTCCAGCCCAACCTCTAACGAAGGGATGACAGATGCTCCTTCAAGACCACTGAGCATTCGGGCTGCTGGTCCTGCCACCAAGGCTTTTGTATCAGCCCCACACGGTGCCTGCTGCGGTGCATCGAGCCACACAGAACAAGGACGTGGCTGAGTGCAGCAGACTGAAATTCAGGAGGACAACTAAGGAGAGATGGACAAGCCCTTCAGAGATCCCTGGTGCAGCGCAACTCCAGATCTGTGGATCTCAGACCCTTTACTCTGGGGCACCAGAAAGCTCCACACCTCCAGGAACTGCACCTCCTGCGCCCAACAACCACTGAGCTCTTGGAGCACACGGACCAGCAGGGACTGAAGCGCCAGAGACCCCTCCTCGTTTGCCAAAATCAATCAATAATCGACAAATAAAATACAGGAACGGCCAGAGGGAACCACCCCTGCTCCAAAAGCAAAGCTGAGTATCTGCTACAGAAGCAGTGGCAGGACTTGTACCATTCTCAGAATCCTCATTGCCATTAAAACCAACGTGATCCGTTATTACCCTCGTTAGCCTCCGAACCGCTCCAACGATTTTTTAAATAGCTCGTTATGACTCCGGCCTCATTAATTACACAGCCTGACTGAAGCGAGTAAAGCTGCTGGAGACTTAGATCCAGAAATGACTCCTCGCCTGCAATGGCATTTAAAAAAAACCCAACCACCTCAGGGAACTCTTGTTTATAGCGTGATTTAAAAACGCCACAAACACAAAAAGTCTGGTTTCCTCTTAAGGGAACACAACTCCAGAAAGGGAACACAACTCCAGAAAGGGAACACAACTCCAGAAAGGGAACACAACTCCAGAAAAACTACCCACCACCCACTGCAGCACCCAACAACCCGGGACTAACATCAAGTCAATAAAGCAGCGCAGCCTCCCAGGAAAGGAGGCTCCATCCTTTTCCTACCCTCCTCCTGATTTAGCTCGAGCGAGGAAAGGATCAGGAAGAGTCCAACTGGTGCAAAACCAGAGCAATTTGCAAATCTCATGGAGCTGCCCTAAGTTCAACTGCCTGGGTGTGAGGAGCACACGCAGAGAAACACATTCCCCAGACCTTTTACACCCAAGAACAGAGAGAGCTCAGGTCCAGAACCTCCTATGAATTCCTGGTAAAAGCTGTTTGCTGGCTTTGTGGGCACCCTCTGTCACTTTTTTTTTTAACAGAAGGAAACAAAACACCGTGCCAGGAGGGGACAAAATGAAAAGCTGCATCCAGCAACGCTTCCACACCATCCAGCCCGGTGACCTTGCAACACGCAGAAGCTGTGTCAGGGCTGCGGAGGGGGAGACGCTCTGCTATTTTCAGATAAGAGGATTTTCTCTGTTTTCCTGATACCAGCAAACCGATGACACCACAGGGGGACAGCTCTCGCCAAGTTCTCTACATTTGGTATCCAACCTTCTGGTTGCCTCCCGGCAAAACCGAGACCAGTTTCAGCTGGAAAATAGAAATCAAAATCACAGTTGACCAGAATGATGTCCCTTGCTCCAAACTCTTCAGTGTTTTAGCTTTAGATTCCAAATGATGCTATTACAGTGGAAAGTCTGAGCAACAATAGACTTTGGAGAGGTCTACGTTGCCGCCAGAGACCTGACTGCTCTTTGAAGCACATCCAGACCCCTCTCACTCCAGGCTAACCCACAATGCAACTTCAGGATCTACCCAGCCTTCCAGACTGGTTTTCCAGCTCATGGTGGTCTCCGTCCTCCATCCCTAGCTCTGCAGGTTTTCAAAAGAGAAGGTTATCGCCCAACAAATCCAACCGTGGCGCAGGAAGCCCCCACGGACACATCCCGACACTTCATCTCCACCCAAGAGATGTTCTGCAGCCTGCTCCTGATATCCCACCCCCACGGAAGATTTGTGCTTTTGCTGGCGGTTTCTCCCGACCACGCAGTTCGTTCCCGTTTTCTTCCGACCTGATTTTTTGAGTTGCAACTTTAAAGACCCACGCGTTAAAAAAGATCTGCCACTTCACGAAGCATTTCACGCCTGCCTGGCATCTCAAATGCCACTTGGCCCTCTCCTTCTCCACCTCCTACTGCTTTCTACTAGACACAGTCAACACGGCCCTAGATTAGAAATAGAAAAACAGAGAGGAAAAAAATAGATTAGAAAAGGATCTCTTCACCGCTGCCTGGAGAGCTCTTCCACTTCCAGCTGGAGGCTGTTGATTTTGTCCCCAAACTCCTGCTTGAAGAGACGGTTGTCCTGCTGGGCCAACTGCCGGTCCTTCTCCGCCTGCCGCAATCTGGATTTGAGCCACATGAACTTGTGATAAAAAACAAAAGCCATGGTGGGGAGGAAGACCGAGTTTAAGCAACAAATAAATAAAATAAAATGAAAAAAAACCCAGTGAAAAGGCAAAGTCAAAAATAAACGATGGTAAAAACAATGGAAAGGAGGAAAATCTTCGAAAGAAAAGCAAGATGTAGGTGAACCAGGCAGAAGCTCTGATTTTCAATAGTTTTTATTCTATTACTACAGTTTACAGCCATTAGGATGAAAAACATAAAACATCACTTTTATCCAGATTCAAAGCAAACCTCAAGTACACAGAATTTCAAGTCCAATTGGATTTTAATGTACGTTACATTTCAGCTTTACACGTGTAACTGGAACTCGCGACGGAGGTTAGCGACTAGATCGAGAATCGGTGCCTTCTCCTGCTCCCTTCCGCGGAGCCCGACATCGCAAAGGGCCACATTCCCAATTCTCTCTTATTTCAGCCTTACCGGGAGAGCAAACAAAGCCAGCCCGACCCCTCTTCCTCCAGCAGAAAGCCGGGGAGGGGCAGGGCAGTTAACTGCTCTAATTAGCTATTTGGATACCTTGATGAAAGCTTCCGCCTTCCTACTATTATTTTTATTTTTTCTGGTGGTTAAAATGAGTTTCTAGTAGAAGGTTATTGAAGGTTAAAGTTTATACTCTCGAGCATGCGACTTGGGCATCGCGTGGAGGTTTAAAAGGGGTCTCCGAGTCTGCTTGTGTGCGGGGGTCTGTGGGAGGAGCTCAGCGGGGGGCGCGGGAGGACCGGGCTGAGCCCCCCCAAGATTTTGAAACTTGAAGGAATAAGTGAGAATCAACAGATGGTCCTTCCCCAGCTGCCCTTCGAGTCACGTTTGCCACCCGCTGCCCCAAGGAGCGCAAAGGGAGAACTGGCACCAAAGGATTTCTACCGGCATCTCGCCCAGAGCAAAAAAATTCCACACAGAAACTCCCCCAAACGTCATCTTCTTGAAAGAAAAAAGGACTATAAATCTCTAGGAGCGCTTCTAGCCCAAAGCCTGGGACAGGCCAGACCCTGAACTCGGGCGGCCGCGGGAAGCGGGTATTGGTTTATAGTAGTCCAAGCTACAGTTACTTAAAGTTTTGCACTGGGGTGTTAAATTGGCAAATATTTTTCCCTATTTGGAGCCTTTTCCAAGCTTTAGCTGTTCTTTCCATTTGTATCGAGCAACAGAAACCGGGAAGCAAAGGAAAGGAGCGGAACAGTTAAAGGCAACTCCTCCTTTTAAACCACGGACTGCTCGGACGAGGAAGGCTCAAGCACCAAATGACTCCCCACCACTGCACGTCTTGGTCCTTTCTTAATTATTTCTTTTTAGCACTAGAGTATAAAGATCAGATTATTTGTTGTAAAACCTTATCTTCCCTTCCCAGGAAGAGGCAGGACCTATGGAGGCACCTCTCCTGGGCTTCCTCCGGCGGGGAAGACCCGCGAGGTGCGTCTAGGAGGGAGGGATGGCGGAGGTAGAAGGCGATGCAAAGGTAAGGAGGTTTCCACTGAACTCACCACTCTATCCTGTTACTCTAACACCTACCTACTAATTCTGGACACATGAAGTTTAAAGGAATAAGGATAAGTCGGAATTCCCCAGCCTCCCACCAAGTCACGAAGGCGAATTAGGAGAGGGCTGGTCTTCGTGGCCACGAGCCACCGAGTCCTGGCTCTCGGGTGGCTCCAAGACCCCACGGAACAGAAATGAAAAGGGGGAAAGGGCTTGGGGAACGCACACAACTACTTTCAACAACTTCCAGGGACTGCATTAGTATTTTTTTTTTTTTTCCCCCGAGTCTACTTCACAAAAAAAGGGCAACACAATAAAACTAGATGACTTTCCAGAGCTGGCCAATCTGCTACTGGCTCGGCCGAGGCACCGACTCTCCGGGAATGATGGAGATCGGCGCTGCCGGAGGCGGTTTGTGTCACGGGGACGGACAGAGCCACGTCTCTGCCATTCCTTAACGCTTTTCTGGGGTCTTTACTGGCCAACTCATCGGTTCTTTAACACAGCTTAAATGGCAAAGTTAGGGATTTTCATACCCGACTCTAAATCTCCGAAGAAAAAAAAAACAAAACTCACTGGTTTTAAAAATTCAGCAAATTCCAAATCAACTTTAGGTGACAATTAACATTTTAACAGTTGCTTTTAGCAATTCTCAAGTTCTCCCCTCATAAATGAGTTCTGATGTCAGAGCTGTGAGGCGACCAGACATAAAAATGTCTAATGGTGCTTCTGGATCAGTTTGTTTGCTGCGCTATTTAAGGTTTTTGCCTGTTTCACCAAATCCTTTTCACTGTGTCAAGGAAATCAGAATGAGGATGATGGAAAAAAAATAAAATATGGAAAAATAAGAACAGCAGGAGAAAAAGAGCAAAACAATTAGCTGAGGAGAGATCATAAAACATATTCAAATACAGATTTTCTACAAACAAAATGACCTTTTTCATAAAGAATCGTACAGAATATAAACCCTAAAACAAGAGCGTTAATTTAGCGCATTGACCTACTCATGGGTAGTTGTGTCCTGGTTTTCTGGGAGCCTGCACGACAGCCAAGGCAATTCCTGGAGACTGAACTCCTGAGCTTTTTGGCCAAACCACCGCAAAGCCCTGGCTTCCAGAACAAGACTAAAGGGAAAAAGGAGCGTTCCTCTGTCCCAAATCAACCCCTCTTCGATGCCAAAGGTCAATAACGTGAGCCAACACGGCCATTAGACTGGAACTTGGCCCGGCCCAGCCCTTCGGGCTGCCTTCATCTGCGACAGCCAGGCTGCCCATCATCTTCCTCCATTTACTTTCACGCCAGGAGGTTCATCTCCCTCAGAAAGTACATGGCTGGTCATCAGGAGAACGCTTCAATTGTTTGTTTTTTTTTTTCAAAACAGTACCAGAGATGTTACTGATGTTACCAGAGATGTCTAGGCTGAGGGGAGACCTTCTCGCTCTCTCCAACCCCCTGAAAGGAGGGGGTAGCCATGGGGGTTCGGTCTCTTCTCCCAAGGAACAGGCCATGGGACAAGAGGAAACGGCCTCAAGTTGCACCAGGGGAGGTTTAGATTCAATATTAGGAAAAATTTCTACACAGAAAGGGTTATGAAGCCTTGGAATGGCTGCCCAGGCAGTGGTGGACTCTCCATCCCTGGAGGGGTTTAAAAGCCGGGCAGACGTGGTGCTGAGGGACATGGATCAGTGATGGGTTTCTCAGTGTTGGGTTGGTGGTTACACTTGATGATCTGGAAGCTCCCTTCCAACCTCAGCAACTCTATGGTTCCGTGTGGAATAATGTCTGTATTTCCATTTTTCCCCAGTGCTGTCAGAGATAGCACTGGACTTGCAATGACTGGATAACACACAGTGCAGCTGATCTATACAAACGAAGCTACATTAATTACTGCCTTAGTAGTATCTTACTTTCTAACGGAAGCCCTCCTGAGCGTGCACAACACTTCTAACAACATCTCAAGAACTCTAGCTGTCGAGCAGCAGCTGAGCAGAGCGCTTGGGCTCTCGCCTCCCCCACCCAGGCTCAGCGGGACACCACCACTGGAACACACACGGCACTTTATAACGGTAAGAGTTTCATTCTTTACCTTTGTTCAAGCTGTTTGATGGTGGCAGCCATCTGATTTGTTTTCTCTTCCAAACGGCTGTTTAATTCACTCTTCTGTTTCACTCCCATGTCTGAACTCTGGAAAAAAGGAGCATCGTGGGGTTTTTGTAAGTAGAAGAGCAGACTGAGGGGGGATCTGATCAACACCTCTAAATACTTCAAGGGTGGGTGTCAGGAGGATGGGGCCAGTCTTTTCTCAGTGGTGCCCAGGGACAGGACAAGAGGGAACGGGCACAAACTGGAACATGGGAAGTTCCATCTGAACATGAGGAGGAACTTCTTTGCTGTGAGGGTGGCAGAGCCCAGGCAGAGGCTGCCCAGAGAGGTGGTGGTGTTTCCTCTGGAGACATTCAAACCCGCCTGAATATATTCCTGTGGGACCTGCTCTGGGTGGCGCTGCTTTTGCAGGGGGGTTGGACTAGATGATCTCCAGAGGTCCCTTCCAACCCCATAGCATTCTGTGATTCTGTGAGTCTGTAACACAACATCTATCCACTAAATATACTTTATATAGTGAATACGCATTTATCCAAAAATACTTGCTCAGAGGTCTTTGCTGTATGGAACGTTCCCGTTAGATGAACGAGCAGTGCCAGTTCAGCAGATCTGCAGTAAAAAGCTTGCAATCGGAGAAAAACCCACAGATCACAAAAAGCCAGAAGGATTATGAGAGAGAAAATGCCTTTAGGTAATTAACGCTTCCCAAAGGTTTTTCTTAGTAGCATATGGAAACACGTTGACTATTTGACAGTATTACTATATTCAAGTTTGACCTTCCCCAGAATATAGGTGATGATGTCTTACTTTAAATATATTACTATTGAATGGCTGCAACCGGCTTCTTCCCACATTGAGCGTTGCACGTGGACCCCAGCGCCTCGGGAGACCAGCAGCACCCGTAACAGGCTCCAAGTGATCCTCAAGGATCCTTTCTCTTCCCCTCTCCGAGAGTATGAATTCTAGTGACACGGCTGTAAGGAGAAGGATTGAGGATTTATCTCCAGCTTAAAACACTGTTTTTGTTCAGTGATGTTTTCATACGTGTTACTTGCTTTGATACTCTCTCCTGCTGAACAGAGGTTACTGCCTGTCGCCGTGTGTTGTTTCTTTCCCACGGGCATATAGAGTTTGTGTGCACTTAAGTATTAAATGTAATTACGTCATCAAAAAGAGTCTACTGAGAGAAATCCCTCTGCACTTAGGTAGTAATTTCAATGCTGCATATTCCCCTACTACCTGGATCCTACTTACAGTTTCAAAGTATTAATGGGATGAAAGCAATCCACAAAAAGACATTTTGTCAGATAAAAAACCCCACAGCTTCCACCAGTAAATACATGGACAGTCAAACTGTGAAGTAAACAATAAGAAAACCTAAAAACTAAACTAAAGTCTTTTTATACTCTTTAAAGGGAAGCCAAATCTTAGAAATGGTAGAAAAGGAAGGTAAGTTCCAAAAAAGGCAGCCTTTCCAGAAAAATATGGCCTGAATTCCTTTATAGAACAAGAGACCAACGTGTATTTTAACAGCCTCACAGATATTTAAGGGTTGAGAATATCTTTTATAAAAACAGATATAGTTTTGAAAGTTATCAGTTGTATTTTGGATTGCTCCCAAATGCCCAGAAAGAGTCTGTAGGTAATAATGTGTAACGCGCCATCTGCTGCCATCCATCTTTGGTGCGAAGTGAGTAACCCCTTCCAACACAGGAGGCTGCACCTTCGTATATTCTCCTAAATGATTCAGTGGCCAAAAAAAATATATCACTTAGATATTATCTCCTTAGTATCACCCCCTTTTCAGTCTAATACAGACACCTACATCGCCTACTTCGACAACTGCTGTATCAAGAGGAAAACAGGAGTCCTTGGTGACTCTTTCAGCATCATAGCTGAGCTGACCTCTAGTACTTCTGTATAATTTAAAGTGAAGGAGACTGGAATCAAAATTTAAAATCTCACTAACAAAGTATACTAAAACTTTATACTTAATTTAATACATATATTCTGCCATACTGGGTTCTTCAGTTGACACCTGGATCAAATGCAGCATGAATTCAATTCATGTTTTACTGGTCTGGTCCACAATGATTAGAAAATAATTTTTTTCTTAATCTTGTGTCAATTAGATGGACTATTTAAAAATCTTGGGAAGGTACAGTTTCAAGAAACAAAGACAGGAGAAAAGCCCTGCTACATATTGAATGAAGAAACGAGAATATCTCCAGATTTCCAGGACCCACTTAGAAGCCCAAAGTAGCCCGTGTAAAGGTCTAACACCTTCATTAAGCAAAGGAACCTGAAAACTCAGACAAAAATTAAATAACTTGATGTTCTAGAACATAAACAAACGGGTTTACTTTCTGCAGGTTCACTATGGCTGCTTTACTGTGCTTATTTTCTCTGGCAAATTTTTAATTTTCTCTTCAAAAACCTATTACAAATTTCTCTTTGATTCAATCTCGGGTAAACAGCAGATGTAACCTGTGCTTTTATGACCACCGGAGAGATTTCCACATTCTACTCATTCATTCCCATCATAGTTGTGACATAACACTAATGCTAATAATACTATATATTATTAATAATACTATGCTAATATTATTACTAATAATACTAATTATTATCATATTATCGTAATATTATTATATTTTCTATTTATTTATTATTATATTTATATAATAGTATGATAGTTATATTATTATTATATTAATAATAATAATAATAATCTAGCCTATGTTTTTCTGATCATGAAATGTGACTCCACTTGTTTTATCACAGAGTGGCTTGGGTTGGAAGGAACCTTAAAGATGATCAAGTTCCACCCCCCTGCCCTGGGCAGGGACACCTCCCACCAGACCAGGTTTCTCCAAGTCCTGTCCAGCCTGGCCTTGGCTGGTCAGCTGCCAATGGCATCATGATAGATCAAAAATTTGGCATTTCTTACTCTGTATTTTTATTTTCTCATTGTTAAGTCCCTATGGACCACTCGGGACCTAACACAGACTTGACTTACCAGGTCAGTCACTTGGTAACCTGACAGCAGTCCCAGGAATACCACAACCTGGCTGGAATAGAATTCCCAGTCCAACTGGCCCTCCTTTATCAAGTACGGGATCTAAAGTACATGTGGTGTGTCCTGCAGGCGAAGGGAAGAGTTTTCTCCGGCGACTACGTGCTCCGCAGTTTCCAGTGTTTGCTCCCACGACATTCCAGGGGAGCTGGAGAACGCACTCCAGGACCATTTCCCACCTTTGATCTTCTGCCGCTGACAGAGCTCAGTGGTGGCTCCAGCAGGTTCCTTGACAGTCACCGGAGCAGAAGCGCTCGGACACGATGCTCAGGTGGGACCACCAGCTTCTGCTAAGCCTGGTACCTTACAGTGCTCATTTAGCTACTTTTAACAAAAACCAATGGTCTGGTGGGTTGTGTCCCTCTCCAGGGCAGAGGGGTTGAAACTTGATGGTCTTTAAGGTCCCTTCCAACCCAAACCATGCTATGATTCTATAAAGAAGTCTTTTATTCCCTGCCAAGAGGCTTGCTGGGTGCTGTGATGAAGGGTGGAAGCAGGTTTGGTTCCAGAATTTCTCCATCCCCGTGTGCTGTGTCTGACCAAGGTGTCCACAGGTTCTCCGTGTCAGGGCTCACCCACGCCATCCGCAGCCCTTGGACAAATGTCTTCAGCCCTGAGTCATTTCCTTGGCACGAGGCAGATCTTGCCTTGAATCCTTTCCCACGCACGTATTCACTTCTGTTTTCTGTTGTTCTGGTAAAATCAGCAAACTAATGGTTTCAGAAATTCTGCACCTAAAAGAGAAAAAAGAAAAAAAGAAGAGAGAAATCAAAAAAAAAAGAAAACCCTGATATTCTGGAATTAAAAGGAGACAAAAACAAGTTTGGGGTTTTTTTCACCTTTTTTTTTTTTTTAAATGGGAAAGTAGAAGCGAAGTCAGGCGATATATTGCATCGTCTATTAGAGACCCCTCATAATCTCAGACATTTCAGGGATTTATTAAGAACACAGCTCTAAAATTTTCTCAGGATGGTATATATTTCAAGTATAAATTAAGAAGATTGCAACCATATTGAAATTTTGGTATATTACCACCCAATATGCTTGAATGTGCTGAAAAAACCCACTCTATGGCAACACTGTTTTAGTAGAGAGTTGTATTCATTATGTTAAAAGCTACATTTAAAAGTATCTCCCTCTTTTATTCTCCATTTTTTGAAAGGTACTTTTTCCTGAAGATTCAACAGCAGCAGCCTGTATCGAATTAATATTGTTTATGTGCTGTATGTGAGAGTTCAAGCACTGCTTTAAATGCATAGAGTTCTCCACAAAACCCAGATTAGCAGTTTCAGCCCCGCAACGTAACAGTATTATGAAATTATTATAGAAATCAATAACGCTTTCATTTCCAGAACTAATCTGTTGGTAAGATCTTGTTTATAAAGATATTAAACAAATGCATTATTCACATTTTGTAACGATTTTCAAGAAAAAGGACATTTTTTTAATTATCACGTGGAAGTGGTGTAATAAATGAGTGTAATTTTTATTAACAGGAGTTAATTTACATAAAACAAATGCTCATTGAATTATTGAGTATGATAATATCTACACGCCTAGTCCTGTTTGTCATATTTTGTGCCTTTTGGCGACATCAGAATTATAACAACCTGATTTATGCACTAAATTTAATGCATAATATGACAACATACCGATAGGTATGCCTTATAATGTATAATTTAAACATGATTGCTATATATTTCACCCATATTTTCTTGGCTTTGCAGAGATTTCTCATGCATCTAGAAATCTCGATTGTAACGCGGGTTGCCAGATACGAATGTCTGTTTGAATTAATGAACATTTTTATAAAAATACTCTGACTATGAATGTTTTAAAAACCTTGTCATAACATTCACCAAACTCACACATGACAGCTAGCATGTGTTACTGCATTTTCATCTTAAATATTTGATGACTGCCTCTTTAAATCCAAGATTCATAACCCAAAGGGTTTCATTTTCTTACAGCATATGTAATTCAAGAGACATTTATTAGTATAGTTCTCATTTTATGCATCAACAAAATATTTTTCAGAGAACCATTAGATGAACTCCCTGCTTTTCAGACCCTTTTTCTGAACATTTTAATTATAATTGTATGTTTTCTTTGACAATATTTGTACACAGCCTATTTGCAATGCTCCCTGCTTCCCTGTCTCCGGCCCCACTGGAACTGGAAGAAGGATTCTGCAATATACAGTAATGCAGAGTCAGAAAATATGAAAAGCATCAACTAGGCTCTCGTACACGCCAGATTAAATATCCGAAACCCCTCGGTAAGCTTTTTTTAACCTCCGAACATACCCAAAGAAACATTACTGTATACAATTACAATTCATAAAAATTTGCTAAACGCAGATGTTCATCTACTGCTGTGAAACTACTATTGCCGAAGCACAAAATGAAGATTTCTGTGTTCATTAGTGCCCACACGGAAAAAAACTCAGCAATGAGGAAATCTCAAATATTAAAATGTTCATAATTATTTAAGAAGCAGACCAAGAAGCCCCCGTTGGTGCAATATATTACGACGTTAGCGCTGAAGGTTGTCCACCGGCGGGTCACTCTCACTTGACCTTGTGTGAGCGGAGAGGTACCTCACCATGGTAACCTTGGTCCCGGGGCTTCCTGTACAGTAAATCACTGCAGCCCTCTTCATGTAATTCTTTTATTGGCTGTGCAATTGAAATGTCATGCTTCGCCAACAGAGAAGCTGGTAATTTCTTATGGGTGATTAAACTACCCCTGTAATGTACG
>JAOXJK010000032.1:1966145-1988035 GCA_025774025.1 Xenus cinereus
ATCAAAACTAATTAAAAAAAAAAGTTTTCCTGTGGGAATTTAACAAGACAGTATTTTCCACTGAAGATAATTTAATCAAATATTTCTGAGCTATATTCATCATTCCTTTCTGTCTTGCTGCATACTGATAGACAAGAGCATCCTGCCAAGATGCAGTAATTTTGCAAGTAGAATGGAAAATGTGTAAAATTAAAATACTTTAGAAAGGCAAAATGGCTACTTACATTGGAATGGTGGAGCCATTTTTTCCCACGTCTAATAGGCTTAAATTGGCCTCATGAGAAGATCATACTTCAAACCAGAAACATTTCTGGGTTAAAACACTTATTGGTCCAATGACCGTACTTTTCCCCAAATGGAGATGTAGAGATGATACAAGAATAATAATACTGTAGCAAAGCAGTGATGTTAATGCTGGGATGATACTTCATCATGCTGCCAGATGGAGTGAGGACTGCCAAAACAGTTTCCCATGTATTTTGTGGATATCATAAATTGGAAACTACCATTTATAACAGGTAATTTCTCTGATAATGCCTGTAGAAAGCAAGTCAGTTGTCATACACACATCCTTGACCTACCATCACCAATGGTGCTATTAAATAATCTTACTTAATATTCAAGAAAAACACACTTGTAAGGTATAGAATGCCAAAAGAACTCCAGTTTATTTTGATCAGGGTCCCAATCATTCAAAGAAAAAGATAGTGGTAGGACCATACTGTTAATAGGAAAGGGACTGACAGTCTGAAACATATTTTAAAGAATTCTAGAAGCAGATGCTAATTAAGCTAACATATAGAATAAAAATGAATGAAGATCTTAGGAAAGCGCTTACTGAAAAATCAATGAGAAAGCACTATGGTTTGTTGGTTTTCAAATTTTTAGAGCAAAGAACTTTATTTTAAGTTCATAGGACTTTATAAAAAAGATTAAGTGTGTATCAAGTTGTATGAAAGTTATCAAGATGTATATCTCAAGGCTGAATGTAGTTTTAAATATAATATAGCTGTAATCCAACCCCTAATTATTAAATTTCTAGATTAAAAATTTCTAAGCATTTAGATATCTCTCATAGCCTACCACCAGAAAATAAATACTTAAATAATCCAGCCAATTTTCAGCTTCATATTATTCTGTCTCACTTCTTCCTCCTCCTTTACATTATCCACTCAGAATTTTAACATTGCTCTTTAGGATTTACAGACATATATGCACTAGATATTGCTGCCATCCAAAAACCAGCAACAATACCATATATTTTAGGTCACATTGCCATGACACAGAAAAGAGGGTTATGTCTGAAAATATAAATTTACTATATATAATAATTCACTGTTGTATAGATTTGCCAGATGCACTTATAGCTAGCAGACTGTCTTTTTATTTGTAGGAGAGCCATCGTATTTGCCATGAAGTTTCTTCAAAGAGAAACATGACGCAGTTCCTTTTCTTACATGGATGCCACACTAAACATATGATATTCCAAGCACGTTTTCTATACCAAGACAGTGTGTAATTATAATTCAATACATTTGGCTGGAAATCAAAATAGCTACCCCCTACCAAAAGCAAAGGCACCAAAAGCATTTGCTTTGACTTAAATGATTGCAAAATTTCAGCATATAAGACAATACATCAATTTCTTGACACTTCCTTCAAATTGGCTTTTAACGTGCAAACCCAAAGAAGGTAATTTATCTTTTCCCTTCTTTAACAATCCCTTTAAAGTTTACTATTACTAAGGTTTCACTAAAATATTCTGCATAAAATTCAATTCTTCCTCCCTAGTAAAGACACCAGAACTTTTTAAATGCAACTGTACTTGTAGATGTTTAGATTAGAGCTAAGAAACATAAGTTCATGCTTTCAGAGTTACTTTAATTTTCCTGATTTTATTTAAAATATATAAACTTTAATTAAAGTAACCTTTAATTACATATATTTTAAGTATGCACTTATTACCTTACAATGACAGTCAAAACAGTCATAAGCAGACAGTAAAAACTTTTGCATGTGAGTGTCATCAATAATCAACCTTAGTAATTCTTGGCTGTCTCAAGTCATCAGCAAATCTCCACATGTAGAACCTACTAATATTATGATATCTTAATTAACTTTAAGGTTGCATTTTGAGACTTTATGATTCAATTAGGTAATCAATAATTCATACCATAAATAGCTTTTTCTCTCTGAAAAAGAAGGCAAAAAGGAGTCCTCGAATAATAAGTAAAAAAGGCTTCATCGCTGTAGTGTCCAGTATTAATGGAATGATTCTTTATTACTTATTTGTGGCACAGAAACATGACTTCTCACTGCCCAGTCACGAGAAAACACAGCTCATGTGGCTGATGTATTTTACTATTTGGAACATCTGAGATGAGCATCTGAGGTCTATCAGTGCTCAGTAAAACTCGTTATTGACATAACCAGATCAGGCTTTGCTGGAAAATAGCTACTTCAACGACTGAACACGTGCATCTTGGATTCTGCTTACAGCTTCACCTGCTCAATGTGCAAAGCAACCAATTGTTCTTTTTCATACATCTTAGGCACTTCTACAATTCAGTTGAAATACTATATAAAGAATAAATGACAAAATGTTCTATATTATGTAAAAGATGACAAATATTACTAAATCTATCAAACAATTCAGACCACGTTCAGGAATCTTTGTGAAGGAAATACGCATTCATGCCCTTGTGCTTCTTCCTCCAAACACAATGTTCACGTGTAAATAAAGGTTCTTTTCCAGGACAAGCCAACTACAACAGACAATGGCCAAATATTTTATCATGGTTTCTCTTAAATGCTACAGAAAGAAAAAAAAAAAGGCCTTCTATTCTGAGCTACTAATGTTGCACCAAAGCACATAATTGCATTCTCAGCCCAGTGAACTCAACCCAACTGTAATTAAACAAAGCTGCTAGTTATTAAATCAAGGATTCTGATTTATTGAATTTTTGTTGTTATTGGTGGTGGTAGTGGTGATGGCTTCCCTTCTGGATATTTTATACGTTATACATGCTACTATTTGAGGATTAACCAGTAATAAAAATGGTGTAGATCATTAAGCATACTCTGCATTAAATTTTAAAGTACTATTTCCATTTACTTTGGCAAACTAATAATGAGGAATATATTGTGGATTTCATCTGAGAGTTAATAGGATCATTAAACTTGGAAAGCTCAGTATAACTGAATAAAAAATTGTTTTATTGTCATTGTAAAGGATGAAGAAAGAAAGAAACTTAATGAAAAAGATAACTAGGTGAATGTTTTTTCCCTTAAAACTATAGCTTTGCCTTTTACCTTCTCAGCTGTTTTCTCTTTGGAAAGTAAGAGGCTGTGACTAGAACCGTCAGGAAAAACAAAGGATTTCCAGAAAACGATTGTTATTAAATGGTTACATTGGAATAATTTAGTATTTCTTTCCTCATAAACACACAACTCTTTTCTTAGTAAGTGTAAATAGCCAGTGCTTTTCCCCACATTTGTGGATTCAGAACTGCAAAGGACACCTTAAATCTTCTGCCCAAAGGGAGAATTAACTACATCTGCGTCATCACAGTAATGACTGCTTAAAAGTGAAGGCTCCACAGTAATCGCAAAGTTTCACTGCCCTTATCTTTGGAGAGTTATTTGGTTTTGATTTGGTTTTTGGTGTTTTAGGGTTCTTTTAGTTTAGGGTTGTTTTTTTTTTTTTCAATTTCTTTTTTTTTTTTTAAGTGTGTAAGCTGAATTTTGACCTGAAAGTTCTTGCCTGATTCATGGTGGATACAGAGATGATGCTATTCTGTATGTCTGCTCTGAACAGTTTTCGAAAACATAAGTGTTCTTTACTATTTTGGAAACTGATACCATTTCCCTCTAAAAGTATTCCCTACTCCTCTCCTACCCCTCCAGTTTTCTTTATATTAAATAACTCAAGTAATTAATTTCTGTAGGTGTTACTGGAGCTCTGATATCTTTTGTTCTCCTTTGGACTTCCTCCAATTAGCCCACATTGTACATCTATTTTAAGGTCTGAAAGAATAACAAATCTCACATCCTTTAAATTTCAGCCTGTGTACTGAGAGAAATATCTCATATTTTACTCAAACATTTCTTCCAGAATTACATACACTCTTGAATTAAAAATGGGAAGAAGCAAGGTGATATTTTCCCTTAAAATTTTGAAAATATTCATTCAATTTTTCATCTCAGTGCTTGTACGAACCCTTAGGTCCTATAAAAGCCTATTTGTAGAGAGCCATTCCATTTAACCCCCAAACTCCATCTCTGATCAGTATCCTGTAAATTCTGTAGGATGGCATAGAAGAAGATTCCTATAAGATGGCAGACTGCTCCTGCATTTCTCACTTCCTTTGTTGTTTGTATCATCTTCCAGCCACAGCCTTTGTTGTGTTTGTCTCTGGCAGATTAAAGAGATTCGTGGAACCTTTCAGCGTCTTTGTCTTTCTAATGCAATATTTATACATTATAATAAAGTCACATCTCAGCTTCTTCAAAAGAGTGTCCCATTAGTCTGTTGAATACTGAGAGATTGGTCATTTCCTTTTTTTTTTTTCCTTTCTCTTCTCCTCCCTATAAAGTTTGCCACTTATGTTCCTTCACAGAATAAAAGCAAATGCTGCAATACTCCAGCAAAAGGGAATTTCTTACTTTTCTTAATGTTGTTATGGAATGAGAGGAATTTAGGAAGGCGAAAGAAAGGAGAGGAGCTAACAGTCCTGTATAATACTTCTGTTCCAGAATTTGTGACTGGCATTGCAGTTACCTATTTATCAACTAGACAGATGAAGTCTTAGCTTGAACTTTTACAGACTAAATGAAAGGGCAGAGATCTTTCTTTAACCTTTATATAAGTAACCACTGTGAATAATGTAAACTTCAAAGGACTACAGAATGTCTTCTTCTGTAGAACTTGTAAGTGGTATATCCCATAAACTCGATCCTTGGCTGTAACACAACAGCTTTTTATTTTTTAGCAAATAAGCCTAAGCCTCCATTGTTGGTAGCATATATGAAATTTTCCTTCACAAATTACAATAATATGACCATTCAGGGTAGGATTGGAAACACAATGCACTGCATTTTATTAAAAGGAATGAGTGGACAATGATTGATGAAGTGAATAAGCTTAAACTGATTTTTGTAATAAAACAGACACAGGTTATTACATAAAAAATAGTTCAGTAACTACATAAATTATCATATTGATGTTTTGCTAGCTTATATGAAAATAGTATCTTTGCCTATGAATTCAGTTTATATCTATAAATGTGTTTTCTAACTAGGTGGAATTAAAAATAAATCTATAGGGCATCGGTACATTTTTTAAAATGACTGAAGATTGTGTGCTATGTTTACACAATTCTACTGATTTAACTATGTAGGATTGAATACTGAATAAAAATAGATGGTATGGAAGTTAAGTACTTTTGCAGAGAACAAGGAGAAATAAAAAATGCATAAGAATAAAGCTTGTGAAGAGTCAAAGCATGCCAAACATAGAATTTTCTTTACAGTTTTTTACATATTCCCTAAAGTAAATCTTAAAAAAGCCATTCTAACTTTTGTTGCTGCATTGAAAATAATAGAAAAGAAAGGACAAAACTAAACCAGTTCATGATTACTTGAAGTGTAGGCAATCTTTCACTGTCGATCCTTTGTCACTGGGGCATTATGTAAATATGCTTCTGACAAGAAGTTTCTCTTTGTTCCTGTATTAGATGGTAGCAATTGCAGAGGTCAATGGATCACTAAAACTTGATATAGTAGACTTTAATCCATGTAGCACAAACTGAAAAGATGCACACATATGCTACCATGTCCTGATCAGAACCACTGCTTTGAAATCGTGCCCCAGTGTTACACCTAAACTGGCTGAAATATAAAGTTCAAAAAGAATTCCTGAGTGCAGCAGAACACCAACAATGTAAATTTAGGAACAAAATCATCACAGTATAGCCATACAGTTATATATTAGAATCATCGAATCGTTAGATCATCGAGTTCCAACACCTCTGCCATGGGCAGGGACACCTCCCACTAGACCAGGTTGCCCAAAGCCCCATCCAGCCTGGCCTTGAACACCTCCAGGATGGGGCATCCACAGCTTCTCTGGGCAACCTGTGCCAGTGCCTCACCACAGAATCACATGGGGTTGGAAGGGACCTCCGGCGATCATCTGGTCCAACCTCCCCTGCCAGAGCAAGTCCACCTAGAGCAGCTTGCACAGGAACTTGTCCAGGTGGGTTTTGAATGTCTCCAGAGAAGGAGACTCTGCCACCTCCCTGGGCAACCTGTTCCAGGGCTCTGCCACCCTCAAAGTAAAGAAGTTCTTCCTCATGTTTAGGGGGATCTGCTTATATTCAAGTTTGTGCCCATTTCCTCTTGTCCTGTCACTGGGCACCACTGAAAAAAGATCACCCTCACAGGAAAGAATTTCTTCCTAATATCTAATCCAAATCTCCCCTCTTTCAGTTTAAAACTGTTACTCCTTGTCCTATCGCTCCACTCCCTGATCAAGAGTCCCCTCCCCAGCTTTTCTGTAGCCCCTTTAGATACTCAAAGGCTTAAAGTTGTTTTTATACAAATTAAAGTTCAAGTTGTTATTATACAAGCCGTTATAATTATGTTGGTTGCTTACACTACCTCACACCTTGCCAGGGTTACGCGGTGACCCAGGGTTTTCACTCGAGGTCTGAGCTGGCTCTGTCTCTGCCCAGGTTGCCCACTGCTACCCGGAACACATGGCCAGCTTTCCCCAGCAGCTGAAGGAGCTGCTTTCCTACCACCACACCGTCCTGGATGTGGACCTGCGCATGGTAAGACCTACACTGAAAGGCGGTTTGGGCAGAACGTGGCCTGTGGTTAAAATATTTCCTTTACCTGTGAGATTAGCACTTACAGTTTGCTTTTTAATTTTTGAATAAAGATGGAAAGTGGGCAGTATTATGAAATTTTGATTCCGATTCCCTGCTTCTCTCTTGCAGACCTTCTGTAAGGCTTTGATCTTGCTAAGAAACAAGAATCTAATAAATCCGACAAGTTTGCTGGAGCTCTTCTTTCAGCTGCTGCGGTGTCACGATAAGCTTCTACGGAAAGTAAGCCCTACTTACAAATCGGTCTTGATTTCCAGGGGGTTTTGACCGACTTGCCAGAAGCAATGCAGCGCAGGCAGGCAGGCAGCTGCTCTCCTTCCCTCAGTCACAGTTTAAAATAGCTCTGCTTTTTCAGCATCGGGCTGTGCCAGAGGCAAGACTTGAGCTGTATGTTGAGGAAATGATTAGTAATGAAGGGTGCCTCTGTAAAGATCTTTGCCGTGCTGTTGCAGGCTAGAGGCCTGTCCTGTGTTTGGAACTGAGAAGCTTGGATGCGTTTGCAGGTGAAAACCATAAACACGTTGCTGTCCGAGCAGGCCTCACTGAATTCTGTGTGAGAACTTGCGAGTAAAACAACTGAAACCAAACCAGCTGCTTGTTAAAGATGTATTTCAGGTTTTCTGCCATTATAGTGAAATTGCTTGCTTTCTGCCACCAGAATTACTAAACTGGCCATCAGAATGTGCCTGAATGAGACAGGGTGGGATGTTTTTAAGCCACGCTTCCTGCTGTTCATTTTCCTGTCTTATCGTTTGTACTGTTAATTACATACACTTTTCAAATACATAAAAATAAAGCATACATGAGACTTCACAGCATAACTTCTTGTTGTTTTTTCCAGCTGTAACTTAAAAGATAAAATATTCTCAGTGGTGATCAGTTTGGTCTCTCATTTTAGTACTTAGAGACTTTGGAGGAATAGTAATATATCTGCATTGTTCTCTGCGTGACTTGTGTAGGTTACTCCCTCCTCTCTCTCTGTTTACAGACTCTGTATACTCACATTGTATCGGACATCAAGAATGTCAATGCCAAACACAAAAACAATAAAGTAAACACAGTAAGTATTTTGGCTTTCAGGTACACTTCTATTTAACCTCTTGATATTGTGAAAGACTTATAGCAATAAATGTTTCCAAACTCTTTTTCTCAGTCGCTGCAGAACTTCATGTACACCATGCTGAGAGACAGCAATCCCACTGCTGCCAAGATATCTCTGGACGTGATGATTGAACTCTACAGAAGGAATATTTGGTAGGTCTGGCAGGTTCCTACTGATTCCCCACTTACTGTGAGGCTGCCGTCCTGACATCACTCGTGGCGTGGAGTGCGAAATGTAATGCTGGGAGGCTGTCATTTAAATATATTTATTTTCTTTGTGTTCCAGTGGGGGGTGTCTTTTGTGGAATGTAATTTAGCTGGGAAGAAATACTGTCTTGAGTGAAGTCTCAGAGTTACTTAGGTTGAAACGTTGACGTTTTAGTTGAAAATGATATGTTATGTGTATTGCAGTCAAAACCAAAGTTGTGTGCAGCTCAGTTTTTGAGCTTTTGCACATAAAAGCTTCTAATATTAGCATACAGCTTGTGATGTACAGTGGAAAGAGAATTTTGGGTTTTTTTCTTGTTTTAAGTCTGTAAGGTCATTCTAGATGACTGATCTAATGGGAGCTTTGAGTTTTGGGGGTTTTTTTGTGAAGCTATAATACAGCTTGCATTTTTAGCAGATAGCAGTTTAAGAAGTTGTTGCCTAGGTAAATATTGAAAGGAGTATAAAAGCACTCTGAGTACTGCCAGTTGCTGTCTTGTACCTAATACATCGCTGAATGCTTCTGTTGTGTTAACAAAATGCCAGAGCAGATGATAGCCAGCAGTAAATAGCATGAGAAGATGGCAGTCTTCATTGCCGCTTGCTTCTTGACTTTAAAAACGTGTTGAAAACTTCTAAGCAGTTCAGTTCGTAACTCCTTTGCTCTTCTTGGTTCTTGCACAAAAATGAACTGCATAGGGATACAAATACAACAAGTGATACTGCTGGTGAGAGGCTGGTGTCCCTTCAGTCACAGAATGAATTAGACGGAACACAACTGTCTGTTTATTTAGATGAAGCCACTGCTATGTTAGAAGAATTAAAGAAAATGACAGAAGCTTAACTTTGTTTGCTAATTTACTTGGAGCATTAAGAGACTTGATTCTAATCAAGCTTCCTGCTTGTTAGGAGTCACGTTTCATGAGATTGAATTTTCTGAGAAACTTGAAGTAAAATATGATGTTGTTTTTTATTCCAGGAATGATGCCAAAACAGTAAATGTCATTACAACTGCCTGCTTTTCCAAAGTGACAAAGGTGAGAACAGCAATCACTTGCTGAAACCAGCTGTTGCCTAAGCTAACCTCAGATGTGGATGGAGGACTGTAGTAAACGCTCCTGTCAGTTCATCCTGTCCTACATGAACTTACTTTGCTTTTCAGGTGTTAGTTGCTAGTTTGAAGTTCTTTCTTGGGAAAGATGAAGACGAGAAACAAGACAGTGACTCGGAATCTGAGGTGGGTGTTGTGATTAAATCTTCTCCTTCCTGTTACTCAAACTGTAATAGGTCTGTCATCCTAGTGACCCTGGCTCTGCCAGTCTGTCTGCTTCGGTGCTACTTAGTTTTCTATCTTGTTTCCTCCAGATGTTTCTATGCGTCACAAAAAAGTTCAGTGTTTTTGACAGCTGGCCCCAACAGATAGCAGAATGCCTTTGCTCTCTGTTTAAAGACTAATACTAAAGAGCTCCTTTGCTTTCCTTGTGCCTTTGTGAAGGCAGCAATTCACTTTGAAGACCTAAGCAAGGGCTGCTCAGTCTGGTTCATGAAGATGTGAATTGCTAGATGTGTAACGTAGAGTTGTGGGAAGAGGCTTTCACCTGGTATATTGGTAGCTGGCTTGATTTTTATTTTTTTTTTAGCTGTATGTTGTTTTTTGTTATCATACAAATGAACATAATTCAGATAGCTTGAGAAGGCTGGTAACCTAACAGAATTTCACTCTAGAACCTCCTAATACAGGATATCATTATTTGTCTGTGACTGAACAATACTCTGTAACTAACTAGCTGTAAAAGCTACTGTGTTGATGTGCTGCTACGTGTTTGTGATCTCTCTTGCATGTAGGTATGTGGCTAGTTTTATGGAATCAGGATTTTAAATGCTAGTATCTCTGTATGATGAAACATAGGGAGAGTTTCCAAACATAGTATGTGATCCTGAAAAATACTGATACTTTTTGTTTCTCTGATTCCCATTTGAAGCCTGTTTTCACCTGAGTCTTGTTTTCCTTGCATTATCTCAAGGATGATGTTCCCACAGCCAGAGATCTGATGATACGGTATGCAACTAACAAGAAAACCACCAAGCGCAAGAAGAAACTGGAAAAAGCGATGAAGGTCCTCAAGGTGAGGAGAGTGGAATCTGATTTGCCAGCATTTTAGGTTAATCCTTCAAGTGCAGAAATCTTGTTGTTGCTACTGCTGGCTTAGGTGTTGTTGCTGTTGTCAACTTTTATCATTTCTTCTAGGCAGAGGTCCTCAAGTGTTCTAGTGTCTGTTGGCCAAGCATGTGCCTTGTTTGCCTGGAAAAGAGCTCTTTTTTAAACAGAGTTAGAGTCTTAAGTTGTGGACTTGTTCTGCTCTGGGTACCCTTTGTCTGGTCCCTTACTTTAAAGTATGTGGTGTCTTGATACGCAACTTTTTAATGCAGCTTCTGTTGCCTCTTAGGTCAAGTGGCAGAGAACTCTGTGCAGTTGCAAAGAGCAATAGTTTACCTGTTAAAATCAAAGTGCCTCTTTTTGAAGTGAAGAATGGTAAACGGCAGATTTTAGCAGCAGCCTGAAATGGAAGCACTTGCAGCTTTTTTGTGGAAAGAAAAAAAATGTCTCTTACTGTTTTTGCCATACAGAAACAGAAGAAGAAGAGCAAGCCAGAGGTGTTCAACTTCTCTGCTATTCACTTGATTCACGATCCCCAAGGTAAGCATGCATTGTATTTGGTCTTTTTGCAAGTTATGTGTTAATCCCAGACACAGCTCTGCAAGGAGAATGAAAGTGACAAGTAGATAGAAATGTGACAGTGTGATCCTTGCAGTGTGCTTTATCTAGAGTTTCATAGCTCTTCAAACAAGTGAGATCAATCCTGTTGTCCTTGTTGTAGTGGGACACTTGTAGGCAGTCGGACAAGAAAGGAGCAATATTACTTAGAATCATAGAACGGTTAGAGTTGGAAGGGACCTTAAAGTTCCAACCCCCTTGCCGTGGGCAGGGACCTCCTACTTCATTCACTTCAGGTTGCTACAGATGAGGATGTGGCTCTCTACCTCTTTCTTGTATGTGAGGAAGTCATAGTTCCTGTGAATGGGGAGTAGTTTATCTACTAGAGCTTCTTTGGCTTACCTCCCCTTCAAAAATGTATTCCTATTACTAGTCTTAATTTGGTCTTAGTCTGATCTAGTGAACCTCTGGGGAGTTTGTTTTTCAGATGAACCCAAAAAATGTATCTAAAAAAATTTAGCTTTAAATACTGATCCTATGCTTATGATGGTGTGGAACTTCTGCTAGTTTTCCTCTCTGCTGAACCTGTGCACAGCTTCAGACCACCTAGGCACGAGAGAAGAAAAATAATGCATTTGGGGAAGTGCTCTGGCCACCTTTAATTTCCTCTGTGCAAAGGCACTGGAGCTTATAAAAAATACCCAAACCAAACTGACTGCCTTTTGTAATCTAATCCCAGCTGAGTTCTGCATTGTGCTCTTTAATTCTACCACAAATCTATTATTGCTTCTTCTAGACTTTGCAGAGAAACTGCTGAAACAGCTGGAAAACTGTAAGGAACGATTTGAAGTGAAGATGATGCTCATGGACCTAATATCTAGGCTAGTTGGAATACATGAGGTAACGTACTCTGATAGTAGCCTGGTTTGGGTGGTGGCACATTCTGGCCTTGTGCCTCTGGAAAATGAGGTTTAATTTTGCTGTGTGTTGAAAAGTGCAGATATATAGTCAAGTAGTTGCCAGTGAGCCTCATGGAACGGTGCAGTGATGTAGACTTGTGTGGTACTAAGTGAGCTCTGCTAGAGAAAGCTGTTGGTCTGTAGTAGCTGAGCTGTCTCTAACAGAAGAGAACATGTCTTTTTTTGAAGCCTTGCATGCTTCTGGGAGGCTCTTCAAAGGAGAAAGGCTTTTCAAAGGAGTCCAGCAATTGCTTATGCACTCTTTGAGGTACAGCCAAAGTGGGATCAAAATTACTGGAGTCTCTTTCTGTTTTTGGAGATAAGATTGTGTCCCTGAGGCAAAGGGAAGTGGCATATTGTAGGAGTGTGCAGCAGTGCCCTGATTTGAATTCCGTGCAGTCTAACAAGAACCATTCTCTGGGTTTCACAGAGTTTGGGATTGAGCCTTGTATTTAATTTGTACAAGTTATTTCTTTATCTCCACATGTATCAAGCTCAAGACAGGAGAATGCATCATGCAATAAAATCCAAGGCATTTAAAGAGCAAGCTGTACAGAATCATTGTTTTACAGCATATCAGCCTATGAAGCTGATTTCAAGTTAAAAGACAAGAAGTTAATCTGTTACAACTTACTTTTTTCCTGCAGCTTTTTCTTTTTAATTTCTACCCCTTCGTTCAGAGATTCCTACAGCCCCATCAGAGAGGTAAGTAGTAAGAGCAGAGTAGTAGATAACACTGCTGGTCCATCAAGTCACAGACAGCTCTTAGAAACAGTGCTGTAAAAGGAGTACTCCAGAGAGTGGGGATGAGGGAAGACCAGGGTCTGGCTGTACTGCCAGAAGTGCAAAGCACTTTTAGGGAAGGTACGCGCACTCAATGCTCCTTATCTGAGCACCTAAGAAACTCCAGCAATGGAATAAAATGAATCTGTTAAGTCCCTGGTTCCTTGCAAATCCTGACTAGTTGAGCAAAGCGTGACTGCCATTTGCTGCCTTTACGGGTCTTTCACTCTAGTTCTAGAGCCTTTCTTTTGTCTTAGCTGGCTGCTAAGGGCCTGCACTGCTGCAGGGGTAAAGACCAGATCAGTCCTCTCCCGCCAAGCATTAGGAACTTAAATGGCTTTGAGACTTAGACTGGGCAGCTTCTTGATTTGCTGTCTTGGTGGATGTGTTTATTGAGCAGAGCAAGCTGCAGCCATGTGCTTTGGCATCATCTTCCCACTTTTCTTTTCTTCCAGAAGTTACAAAGATTCTCCTGTTTGCTGCACAAGCTTCACATCAGCTAGTACCACCCGAGGTCAGTACTTCACCGGTCTGCGGTGATGTTAAGAAGGAACAGCAGGCCAGCATGGGAATATAACCGAGTGCATTTGTGGGGAGGGGAAAAGGGAATCTGGTCAGACCCTCCTTCTTGAAAAGCTTATGGTAATTTTGGCTACTTCTGCAAGTTCCAAGGGATTGTTTTGTACAAAGGGGAAAAACCCCCACCCATGTCTGTCTTAATTTCTGCAAGAGAATTTGTGTCTAGAATATTTGCCAGCTATAGTGACAGATCCTGAGCTCTATCCTTCTGTGAAAAGGGCTCTATTGTCTGTTAATTAATAATATGTAATCATTTTCAGAATTTAATTAAATATGCATTAAGCTTATTTAACTTTTTTTTCTTACTTTCAGATTATCCAGTCAGTGTTAATGACCATTGCCAACAACTTTGTCACTGACAAGAATTCTGGGGAGGTTATGACTGTAGGGTGAGTACAGAATCTCACAAAAAGTAAAACTCTCTAATGTGGATAAGTACTTTTCTTTTTTAAACCACCTGCAACTTATTCCTGTCATTCATGCTATGCTTTCAAGAACCTGCTTGAATAAAAGTAAGTTAGAACAGTATCTCAGCATAAACGTTCCTTGTTGGCAGTGTTTTTAATTCCCCAGAATGATAGGTTTCTGTGCTTAGTGCTGTGACTTAACTTTTCTGGATTTCATGATGGTGATTTTTTTTTTTTTTTTTGGTCATTTGGTCTTGTATTTTAATTCCTTCCTGGATATTGTTGTTTCTTCTTTGAGGGCAGACCTCTTGTCTGAATTAAATATATTTGTATATACTCAGCGAGTGGCTAGCATCATAGTTCAGGACTTTTAACTTTGTTTTGAGAATGAAATTTCACTACTGACAAGAAATTTAAATGTTGCTGTTAGTGGAACTCTAATTTACTTTCTTTGATGAGTCAGGAGAGGTATTTGTGAATGCTCTTGTGTAAGTGGAGAGGAGAATGATCAGTAAGTGTAGGAGAGAGCTGAACTATCCTTGAGGATGAAGCACTCAACAAGGGCAGACTATTGTGTGTAGACACGTTGTGAATATTTTGTGCTATTCCTGTTCCTCCTTGCATGGTTTTAATCCAGGTATTTAGCGTACTAAGTGTGTGCATGAAGATGGTTTAAAAGGGAACTTGTGTGAGCCCACAAACTTCTGTTACATTGTCCTTGACCTGCTCATGGTTGACTCCAGAGCTGTTTCTTGGGTTTTTTTCCTGTCTTTCTTTTTTTTTCCCCTGGTGATTGTTTGGGGAGGGGTTTGGAGAACCATGGCACAGACAGCTCTTTGTGCTGTTCTTCCTTGTTACACTAAATGTTGTATAAATGCTGTATAAGGTTCTTCAAGCTCCAGATAATTCAGTCTTACTAGGCCAGTGGGAGTCTCTCCCAACTGCGGTGTTCAGAAAATAATTCAATTCAATTTTTTAGAATCAATGCGATAAAAGAAATCACTGCAAGATGTCCATTAGCCATGACTGAAGATCTGCTCCAAGACCTTGTTCAGTACAAGACTCATAAAAATAAAAGTAAGTGTATTACATGCATATAACTTCTAAATTTTTTTTTTGCTCCCATATCATGTGGTCCTCCTAGCCTTCACAATAGCCATGTCTTTTATTGGTTTTATATGGTCTGGGAGACATCAGTTTTGGTGTCTCTTGCATTTCTCTGTATTTTGAGTGTATATATACAGGACACAAAACAGTCAAGGGTAGTTATGGTAGGGGAACTAATTAACAAAACTGATCAGTTTGCACAGAATTCTGCTTCTCTGTACTTATTCCTGACTCTTTTTTTTTTTCTGGGTAGATGTGATGATGTCTGCAAGAACTCTGATACACCTTTTCCGTTCTCTGAATCCAGAGATGCTGCAGAAGAAGTTCAGGGTAAGCGTTGTTTTATGTGTGTTGCATTCACCCTGAACATAGGCTCATGTGCTCAAAAATGATGACGAGACCAGTTCTCGTAGCTACTTCTCTGAGAATGAGGTGGAATCACACCTGCGTTCTTCCCTTGCCTGCTCCCGTGCTGCCTTTTGATGTGGTGTTCTCTTACTTCAAGATTTCTTTAGTTCAAATTTATCGAATTTATTGATAGAAGGATCATGCAGAAGCTTGACTATTTTCCTAGAGTTTGTTCAACTTTTTAGTAATTCAAGATATTTTCTTATTTCATCAGGCCTAATTTAGCTTTTCCACCTTTGCCCTCCTCTTCCCCAAATTTTTTCAGGGATTTGTGGGCATTAAAATAGCAGTCTGCTTAACATGTGGTTTGTTAACTTACAGGGTAAGCCTACCGAGGCCTCGTTGGAAGCCAGGATTCATGAATATGGAGAACTGGATGCCAAAGATTATATTCCAGGAGCAGAAGTACTGGATGTTGAGAGTCAAAAGGAAAAGGGAGGAAACAAAGAGGAAGGTTGGCCTTTTTTTTCTTTGCCACTTCTATTTTGAGCATCATTGTCACTATGATTTTATTTGGACACAAAACTTGGTGCGTTTCATTTGCTGCTGTCACGTGACCCTGATATGTCATGTTTCTTATGCATGTGAATGCAATGATTAGTATAACAGTCTCTTAGCTTTAGTTTCTGAAGCTGGTAACTTTAGCACATCAGTCAGTTTGAACAGCAGTGAGGAAGAGCAATGCATATACTGTAGAAAATAACTTAGCTATTAATTGCATTTGATGCAATAAAGTTTAGATGGCAGGGAGTGGGGAACACCATTAATGAACAGTGTAATGATTAGCATCTGTAAACTACTGTGTTTCTTCAGAGGCTGTCCCAAATGCACTTTGTTCTGTGGATCTTTAACTTCAGATGAGAGTAAAGCTTTGTAAAACTTCATGGTACAGGTTGCTGCGACGCTGACTTAACCAAGCTGCTCTGGGTATTTTCTATGGTTGGCTTGGTTTTGAGTGAACGAGATGCACGTAATGCATTTCCTGTAAAGGCTCTGATCACCATTGTTCCAGCTTTGATGAAAACTCATATGAAATAATTGTATTAAGGTGAATGCAGCACACAGTAATGGAGAAATGCACCAGCTGTTTTAAGCACTCTGTTGTAGGAGTGAGTATATGTGTGTTTTCAAAGATGTCACACTGCCATATGCCGTTATTTATGCTATAAAAATCAGTGTCTGTAACTGAATGTGCATGTGATGTGGGTGCACTAAGAAAAAGTGAGGGTTTTTTGCGCAGGTCTGAATCAGTTACAAGCCAGATGGAATTTGGTAGCTGAACTTGCCAGGAGGAAAGCACGGGAGCTGCTGGTCTGTTCAACTGTGGATGTCTTCTAAAAATCATTAACAATCAGCTGTATGAAGTATCTTATGTCTTTGTAATGTCTATGTAGTCCTAGGGCTGGGATGCTGAGACCCTACAGCTTGCCTGTTTGGTAAGCAAGTCCCTGGGCATAAGTGCAGTTACTGACAGGTGATGAAAGGCAGTGAGAGCTTGCCATCCAATCTTAAATTCTTTCAAACTCAAGTAGTTAAGCTGAATCTGTATGAACAGCTCTGTATGCTTTTTCCCCTGAGCAGATGGATGGGAAAGTGCTAGTCTGAGTGAGGAAGAAGATGATGAAGATGGAGAATGGATTGATGTGCATCACTCCTCAGATGAGGAGCAGCAAGAAGTAGTGAGTTCTACGTGTCTTCTACCCCAAATACAAATGAACCTTGTTAATAGCAGATCAGATTCTCTTGCTCTGTAGCTTCATGTGGCTGCTCATAAATAACTACGTAGAGGGCTGTGGTGTAACTTGACCAGAATCAGTGAGGTTGAAGTACTATTTATGACCTGTGCTGAAGTATGGATGTTGCTAGGGTGAGGGGAGAGATGGGAGAATTCTGTCCCAGTGCTAAATTTCTTCAAAGCTATGATATTTACATGAGTGCTTTTATTCACCCTGAAATATGGAGTGGATGTGCTCTTTCAAGACTATGAAGAATCCCAATAGCTGGTTGTAGCATTTCCCAACAATGTTGCCCCTAAATAAGTATTTGGGAGGCAAGGGTCATGGATTGTGGTACAAAAATGGTTTGCAAAGCTCTGGATAATTCTTCTTTTGCACTTTTTTTCAAAAGGCAGAGAAGGTGAAAAGCATGCCCATAGAGGAACGAAAAGCCAAAGCTGCAGCGGTCAGTACAAGCAGGCTGCTAACTCAAGAAGAATTCCACAAAATACGTCTTGCTCAGCTTTCCAAAGAACTTAATTCTGCACCTGGCAAATCTGCCAAGAGGAAAAATATTGAAATAGATGAAGAGGAGGAGGGCAGGTAGGTTATGGGCTATTGATGAGTGTTTTCTCTTCCCTATAATCTGGTGATACAGCTTTTAATTGCAGCAGGGCAAAGAGTTCTACTGTTGGCCAGTATCTCCTGGTGACCGATGGCAAATGGCCAGACAGTCTAGAATGGATCGTGGCCTGGGGGATTTCTTTAAACCTGGGGGGAAAAAAAAAAAGACAGATGGGAACTACGGGACTGTTTTGTTTGTTCAGAGAAATAGGCATGTTTTTGGTAGCAGTAGTAGCATGGTAGTATCTCCAGAGATTCTTGAACTTTGTGGTTAAAGCAGGACTTGAAAAACAGTAACTACAGACTTAAAACAGTAAGGGTTGTCCCAAGCATGAGGAGTAGCCTGAGAGAAAGAAGTGCTTGTGTGAAAGTTTATAGGAAGACAGTGGCATAAAAGATGTGTGAGAGAAAAAGGGTCGCGACGGCATCTTGTTTTTCTTGTAAGATGAAGTTTTGTATGTGGACTTATGTCCTATTTTTGTGTGTGTAGGGGAGAGTTGCTTTCACTTAGAGACATTGAACATCTGCATAAGAAGCCTAAATCGGACAAGGAGACCAGATTGGCAACTGCAATGGTGAGGAACTTAGCTATTTTATATCCTCTGTCTTTCCAGATTTGGTTTTGTGTTTGTCTCCTGCAGAAGGAGGAGGTGGTGGGGTTGCATCTCTAAGACTGCTGCTCAGCTGCCACCTGCCTTTTGAGAAATGTTTTGTATAGTTTTTTGCTGTTGCATCTTGGTTGTTACAAATAAACAGCCTCTTGCTGGCCACAGATGACAATGAAAATAGAGACACACCCAGTTTTCACTGTGACTTAAGAATTACAGCCAGCATGGAAGAATGCATGTGGCATACGCAGAAGGTCATACTCAACCTGGATTTACTGTTACTGCCATAGAACATGTCACCTGAGTAGCTGATGTCAACTGTAGGGAAAGGAAAATCACCCTCTGTTACTATATTATGTTGTCTATTCTAGGCTGGAAAAACAGACAGAAAAGAATTTGTGAAAAAGAAAACAAGAATTAACCCATTTGCCAGCTCTTCCAACAAAGAAAAGCAAAAGCACAAGAACTTCATGATGATGAGATACAGCCATAGTGTCCGGACGAAAAATAAGCGTTCTTTCAGGGAAAAACAGGTAATGCTTAATATTGAAAATAGATGGGCCAGTCTGAGCAATAAACTTATAATGCAGGTGAAGTGCTGTCTATCCTGTGCCCTTAGTCATTGCTATTTACTTTGATTTAACTGTTGGGAGGGACTGTGGGCTAGGTGGCATCCCTTGACCCCCAGAGGATCCTATCAGATTGCCTTGGTGAAGAATGCTTTTGTCAGTCTCTTCTCTTTAATAGGCATTGAGGACCAAGCCCTGTCGCAAAGGCATGTGTAGGTTAGGAAGGCAATGATAATGTGGGGGTTTTTTTAGTATTTTTTTTTTTTTATAAGTTAAAGATGATCATATTAGAAGCCTGACTAAAATCCTGTGATAGAAGAAACTTTTCCTTTATAGGGAGGAGTTGGTTTTTCAGAACAAGCTCTTAGTGTGTTTCTTCATTCTCCGTATTCTTTCTTTGTCCTTTCTCCTGTTATTGTCATATTATGGACTCGTCTGTCCTGGCCGTGAGGTCATCTACTAGCTTGTCATAAATACTTAAAGCACAGACATAAATGCTATTTATTACCTATTTGAAACTGTTCAGGAAAAAAAAAAGTTTCATTTTTAGCCTGCCACAGTATTTTCACAGTGTGCTGCTCTCATTGGTGAAGCCCCTGCCCTCTGCTGGTTCTTCAGCCTTAAGCCTGGCCACAGGGCCGGTGTGGGATTCGGGACAGCCCTTGTGACAGGATTTACAAGCTACAAACATGTATTTGGCAGTCCAGTTACTGCCAAATGTGTTCCCCCAGGCAGCTGTGCCAAGGGTAGCTGAAGCGATACCTGAAAGGCAAGGCAGAAACTTCAGCGGATGACTTTGCTCCTGAAGGCATTGGGCAGGGAGCCCACATAGCTCCCCCAGGTGACTGGCAAGAATGGAGTGTGGGCAGGGAGCCCCCCTGCTCCTGTGATGCACCTCTGTTGGGGATAATGCCTGAACTGTGTGTGGCAGCTGTTGCCAGAGCACTGGTGTAGGTATATTGCCTTGCCCTCCTGTGTGTCACCTTGGCGGGGTAAGTCTGTGCTAACAACAAATATCTGCATTAAAATCCTTTTATCTAACCTGGCAGATGGCCGGTCTAGGGTTTTACAGGGTGTTATGAAATTGAACTCCTTTGAACATGTTCCAAGAAAAACTTCTAGAATAATCCAATTATGCAGGGTTCTTGTTTCTGTGTGGTGGTAATTTTTATGTTTTCTTGCTGGGTTCCGTCTTGTGCTAGAGTGCATTCAAATGCTTCTTTTACAAACTCTCCTTTGAGTTGTTGTTTCCAGGATCATATCATTAGGATAATGTATATTTGTCTGCAGTTTGTTGCCTTAGGAGCTGCAAGACTGAAACTGTTTATAGACTCAATAGAGACAACACAGCTTAAGTGTTTCTGCTAAACAGGAAGACTTGAACTAATATTCTCTGTAGTCTTTATGTTTGCTATCATTCTGCCTCACCCCAAATAAGGCTGACCACATTAACCCAGCTCTCAGAAGACACAGAAAACATTGCAAACGAGCAATCCTGATTAATGTTTCAAGTTTAAATGTAACAGCTAAACATTGAAAGAAGATTTTTTCATTTTTTCCCAAAGTGGTTTTTTGTTTGTTTGTTGTTTTGTTTTTGTTTTTTTTTCCAGATGATCCTTGAGGTTCCTTCCAACCTGGTATTCTATGATTCTATAAAGTTAGCCCACAACATCAGTTCTGTTGACTTGATGATTTGGTTAATACTTGTTACAAGGATAGGATACTGTGTTCTGCTGCACTCTTTGGTGGTAGAATAGAATGGATTTCTGTCTATAGGCCAGAGCTAAATCCCCTTACCAACCAAAACATGTCTGAAATACACAACAAAGTCTCTTAAGAGTGATACAGCACTTGTAAAAATTCTAGTATTCCTCCTTCCCTCCCCTTGAAAAGAAGCTTTCTAATACTCTCAAAAAAAAGCCATTTAATCCTACCTACCTCTCAGCTGGACTGAAGCTTTTTCTTCATCTCTTCTAGTTAAATATGAGTGGATGAACAGTTTATGTTACTCTAATCTTTTTCATTATCTGCTAATGATATACCGAAACATTCTTTTTGAAGTCCAACTCTTTCCTTAAAAATTTTACTATCTAGTTTAGCTAAATAACCCCAGCATTTCTGCCACTGTAGTCATTAACATTTGCCAGCTACTGCTCACAGACTTAGCTAATCAGCTTATTAGTGTTTTTCTATAAGGTTGAAAAAATTGAAGAGGGTTGTTAATGTGATAGTGGTGTTGTCTCCTTAATATTCTCCTTACCTGACTATTCCACTCTTTTTCATATTTAGCTGGCTCTTCGAGATGCACTTCTGAAACAGAGAAAACGGCTGCTGAAATAACAGTAATGGAGAGGAGTACTTAGTCACCAGTGAAGAAATAGCCCTAGAAATGCTTATTTCCACCCACCACCATGCCAAAGGAAAAAGGACTGAAATGCCTTATGGATTTATCTCTGTTCAGAATTACAAATCGGACACTTGTAAGCTGTTGGATATTGCATCTATAGGACAGATGGAAGAGGCCTTAATCCTTGCAGGATTTTTATATTTTTTTAAGCATTCTAGGGAAGAAGGCAATTATCTTTTATTGAATATAATTTACTTACAGCTGATTTTGTATGTGTAAGTATTAAAACATACAACCTTATTGTAAAATAATTTACTTGAAGTAATTAATGAATAAGTAATTGGAAGGAAAAAGAATAATCTGGCTCAGTCTATAAAGTGTGTATATATAATGTCTGTGCCTGTCTTAAGGATGTGATTTTACAGACTAAGCCATTTTCTAAGTGGCTGTTTTTTACGCATTTAATAATAATAAAACCAAATTCTTGAAATACAGGTAGGTTCAAGTGACCAGTTAAGAGGAATAACAGTTTCATTATAGTTCATGAAGAAAACAAGAATAAAATTAGTGTATGGGAGATAGTTCTCATGTTTCACATCGCATCACATGCAGAAGAACTAAATAATCTTATTTTCCTATATCTCTGCATCTTGTGGGGGGACTTGCTGTTGTCTGATTTTTGAAGTATACATAAGAATACACATGGATCTGTGGATTCTTAATGTCAAAGGTTGAACTTGTGGTTCAGCCTTGACCTCTGTTGGGATCATGAATGGGTTTGTACCTTGCCCAGCCACCTGTTTTGATGGAAACTTGATGGAGTTATTTATACCACCTTTCGTCAAATTCTGTTTGAAATGGATTTCCTCG
>JAOXJK010000032.1:1989667-2013211 GCA_025774025.1 Xenus cinereus
AAGGCCAGGCTGGATGGGGCTTTGGGCAACCTGGTCTAGTGGGAGGTGTCCCTGCCCATGGCAGGGGGGTTGGAACTGGATGATCTTTAAGGTCTCTTCCAACTCTAACCGTTCTATGATTGTGCATAAACTTAGGAACCTGTCTGAGGACAGCCTGGGGAGATCCCTGGTAGGAATAACTCCATCTCACAAGCAGGAAGCCTGTGCTGTTCTGGTGGGGCTGCACAGGCTGCTTTGGGGATGTGCAGAAGCTGATGGGATTTGGTGAGGGATGGGATGCAGGGATGTCTGATACAGCATGGAAGAGGCTGCTCTCGATGATGGGTGGCTGGCATCACCTGGGACAGACTGGTGGGAGAAGCAGCAGACTCCTCAAGCATCTGGCCGCCGGGCGTAAGTTGCATGCCTTTTTGTCTCTTTCTCAGCTAATGCCCTGAGTGTATTTTACAGTGAAAGAGTACCCAAATGGGCCCATGAAGTTATTCAGCCGATAGCAGCAGAACTGGAGCTCTTTATGCCACAACCCTTTGCAAGGGAAATTGTGGGACTGTGCAAAGCATTGGGAATAAGTCTTGGAGACGGAGTCCTGCTTAACTTCGCCTATGAGTCTACTGCGTAAGTGCCTGGTACTTACAGAGTCTGGTAGAAATGGATGTAGAGGTGCATTTTAGTTCAGCGTGGGAGAGTGCACAAAGGCAGGTGACGTGTGGCAGGTGATTCACGCTGTTCGTTCTCAGATACTGTTACACACCTTCAGCTGGAAGGTTTTCTTCTCATTAGGCAGTTTGTGTCCTGAATTGAACGAGAAACGCAGAGCAGTATTTTTAGTGTAGTTTCATGTGTAGCTGTAATGTTTTTGTGTGTGTATGTATATCTGTATAAAAGTATACAAATAATATTTACTAATAAGCAAGGATCAACCGTTCAAAGTATTTGGGTTCATTTATCTTCGAAGATCATGTAATGTACTCTTTTGTAATTTAAATTGCTGCATTTCACCAAAAACTAGAAGAATTAGGTGCAATGTAATTATTTTAATCATTCACCTGAGATAAAGTTGCTTTGGAACCATTTTCTGGATGAACCTTTGCAATGACTGTATACTGTAATTTTTTGATTTGCACAACAGAAAATGGATGTAGTATCTTTATGACAGCAAACAAACCCTCAGTGGAAAAAACCACTCAGTTTAATTGTCTTTTTTTGCCCTAGAGGCACGTGCAGGAGAATAATAAACACTTGGTGTTACCTGTGAGGATCCTAAAAATATTTCTCTGGATAGATTTTAATAAAAACCAGGTGCATACAGCCACTTGTATGCATTTTGATTACTATTTTTCTTATAATGTGGTATTCAGTTAAAATGGTCTTTTTTCAAACAAAGATTAGTATCAGATAAGACACTCAATCAGTTGCTAGCTTTCTTAGTATTTCACAGAGGATACTTACCATTTTTAGCTGTGGTAAAGCCCATGAAAGTTTAAGTGTCTCAGATCTAATGGTACTAAAGAAAAAACATTCACCAGACACAAACTACTTGTCTGCAAATTTTTTTACCTTTATAGTTTTGAAAGAGAGTGCTATGAATCACTGGAATGACAAACTTATAACTCCAGAGAAAAAGTTCCCCGCTAATTCAATATACTTAATTAAAAAAGTCTGTTTCAACGAAACCGGAACTACTATTAAAAAAGGAATTTTAGCACACTTCCTGTTCGAAAGAAGAGGTTAGACTATTATTGAAATGGCTGACACTTTAACAACAACTGATGTTTTCAGTTTGAAAGGATTTTGCTTGAACTTTTTATCTAGTTGTGATTAAAAATATAAACGGGGTCCAAATCGAAATGAAATAATTTATAATTGTCAAAATGAAATCTAGAAAGTTTCAGGCAGATACTTTGTGGGTGTTTTTAGTTGTCAGCTTTTCATCTCAGTTTAGAAACTAAATAAAATGAAATAATGAAATATTTTCCCAAGTGGAAATGCTGCTTCCAGCTTGGTCTGTAATATCTCTTCTAATGTGGACAGTAGTGTGGCTTTGACTTCTGAGTCAGGTGGGACCTGATAAGCATTGTACAGATTTGTATGTTAGACTCTGGGGGAAAGGACTTTCCCTTATGGATATGGTGCATAAGTCGTATAGGATATTGTACTGTTGTGTAGTTAGGCAGAGCTTCAGTCAAACCATTCTCTCCCCCCCGCCTTTTTTTTTTCCCAATTTGAAAATAAAACCTGTAAGAAATTTTTTCAAAAAGTATAGGATGAGACTGTGCCCTAAGTTTGCGAAGGATAAGTGTTAATGATACAATGCAAACTCTTATGCTTGCATTAGTAAAATACTTTGCAGAAGATAAACTCAGTTACTCCTTCTGAAATGTTGAACTAGTTCAACTATAATATTGAAAGTCTTGTCGTAGCTTTTTCTTAAATCATTCTTTCTGCTGTTTGTTTTTGAAGGTTCTGTACTAGTATCGTTGCTCAGGATGAGAAAGGAAACATTTACCATGGTCGGAACCTGGATTATGATTTTGTCGATATACTAAGCAAGATTACAATCGATGTGCGGTTTATAAGAAGTGGGCAGGTATGATCTGTGGTTGCCATGAATGGGTGGTGTTCTGTGAAGGAACGGGCTGCAGACATACAGCTGTATTTTCTGTAGGAATGTGGATCCCATCCCAAAATTACTGGATTATTAGAGCAACACAGTCACTCACTCCAGGAATGCGGGATGAATGCTGCTTTGCTTTGCTTTCCGGAGACCAGTTTGTGGTGATAAACTGGAATGAATAGAACAGTATAATCTAGTATCTCAAGATCATTATTTGGAAGGAGATGTTGAAGAAGGAAATCTTGAGATACTAAAAAAAAAAAAAGGAAATACTAGAGAACATAGAAAAGAGATCAGTTTTGGCAGGGGCTGATTCTAAGGCTTTTTCCTAAGGCCTTGTTAATTTTTGTGACCAATATGTGTGTTTTAGATCAAAATTTCCAAAAATGAGCTAGTGCAGTCCTCATTAGCATGTTTTTCTTAAAATTCATTTGTCCGATTTGGAAATGGAGAACTCTTTCTTTGTTTCTTTCTTGGTTACTCACTAACTTGAGCAGAACTTTTTTATCAGTCATTGATCATTAATAATCAAATGTAGTAAATTTTGGTCCTCAGAGTCTGTTCAAAATTTATTTTGCAAGTTCTACTGTAATTTAAGGTGCAAAGTGTTTTATAACAACTTATGTATGGAAGTCACAGGAAAAAGTACAGGATGCTGCATCAGAAGGCTGCCTATAATGTAAGTAGTGTTCTGTTCTAGAATGCTAAAATGCTGCATGTTTCCTGGTTGCAGGTAGCGTATCAAGGCACCACGTTTTTCGGTTACGTAGGCTTATGGACCGGACAAAGTCCACACAAGTTCACAATCTCCGGGGATGAGCGAGGTAAAATAAATCTTACTGCCACGCTTGTTACGTACCTATTTCAGTTGATTGTTGCCTGCTATGGCCCTTTTCTCACATTCTCCCAGAGGGAAAAATTGTGACTAAGTTTGCCTGGAAGGGGCTGAAATTGACTGAGTTCTCTGGCCCTTGGGGTGAAAGGACACATACTGCCAGTTTTTGTATGCTGCATAGGAGAAAGGCCTTTGTTTGTCAGCACAATGTCATCTGAGCTTGAAAAGTACCAAAGGAGACAGAGGACCTCGGCGAAAGCCTTAAGAGACAAATGAATGTGGTCTGTTCAAGAGATGTGTTTGGAGATGGCAGAGTAGGGGTTGACAGAAGAAGATGTAGTTGTGTATAGCAAATAAATGTCTGCTCTCCTAGTTCTCTGTCCCTTCTTCTGTATTCCATGTTTCTCTGTCCCCATAAAGCAGCTTGAAAGAGAGGATGAGAAGAGAAGCATAAACCTCAAAGATCTAGGGGAAAGGCAGCAGGCCTTGAGAGAATGTATGGAATGATTGGAAAGGCGGCTGAGGAGAGATCTGGTAGTAGAGGAAAGTTGAGAGATGTCACTACTGAGAACTAAAACTTGACAATAGAAGGGCTTGTAACAGGAAGGCAGAGGCAGGGTCGCTGCCTTTTCCATCGGTACTTGAGTTTCATATATATTCATGGGTATGTCCAACACAGAGCTTGGATTTTTTTCTTCTGTCCCTTCCCTCCTCTCTTTTCTTTCCTTTTCTTTTTAAGAAGCAGGTGCTTTTTGCTGTTCTTTATTAACAGTTTGTTAGAATTGGAAACAATGTAGTCTGAGTTGGAACCAACATCTAAAATAAATGTTTATTTTTCACTTGTGATTGTAGTAGGCAATTTTTCTTTTCTTTTTAAGCTTTTCTTTTAATTAGATAATCTTTTGTTTTTGAAAAATTTTTTTAGATGTTATGCTAACACTATTCACTGTAGAGGTTATATACATAATTCATTATTTCTATGAGTAGGGATTCTGGTATGGAGCACATGCACCTTTTGATTCCTGTTTCCTTTTTTAATATTGCCTTGTTGCATTCACTAGATTCTTTCCATAGTTAACACATATTTTTTTCAAGAGCCTATTTCTGATGCTAGTGTAGTTATTTAATCTTTTAAAAACTGGAGTGTGCTGGGCTGATACTGAGATGCAAACTGCTTTTAGTTCATACTACCATCAGCTTGGAAATAAAGTCTTAAGTGTATAAAGTCTTTGCAAAAAAGACTCAGAAAAGGTTGGAAATAAAATCTTAAGTGTATTGTTTTAGAAGATCTTGCAGACTAAAGCCCTATATCTGTAAACAGGCCCAATCTGGGGACACAACCAGTGCTGTCTTGTTCTCCCTGCTGCTCTTGGTAGTGTGCTTCAACCCTCAGTATAAGGATCATCTGAGACAGCAGAGAGGTGCTTTAGTCTGTGCAAAACCCCATTCTGTTCTCCTGGTTCCAATAGAGGAATCAAGTGGTGCAGACTTTAGTGTGTGATGGGCCTCTCTTGTCCAGCAGGAGCCAATGTGCTGCCATCCACCTGTGTGCCTCGACTTCAGCCACTGTTTAATTACAGACAGCAGTAATTCACTCAACACATGCTGCGCTCCTGTAGATCAGCTGTTGCTGGCTGCTTGCTGCTTTATCTGTCTCTGTACAACTGAACTAAAAATTTAGGGAAATGAGCATGTAAACTATAGCTGGAAAGGGGGATGACTTTAAATTAGGGTGAAGGTCTATCAAGTGACAAACATATCGTTTCTGCTGGCTTTTTCTAGTTTTGGCATATGAGTAAATATAAACTTGACCTTCTGTTTTTCTTAGTTCTCCTAATTTTTTCGGGTGACACAGAAATACTTTCACTACCTCTTTTTTAGCTCTTTCATGATTTCTGTGTAATTCTACCCGTTGTAATATTTCAGTAAGATAAATAGTGAGGTGACTAATGCTGTCATTTGAGCTGACAGATGTAGACTGTTATATCATATGAACAGACCTGCAATACTCTTGGAAATATGTGTCACAAAGTGCGAGTCCCTGTTAAAGTCACCTTTGACTCTTCATTGCGTATCATTCAGCTATGAACAGAACCGGTTTAAAAACTGAGCAGCCAGCAAGTTATCAATACTGAAAGGAATGTGATAGTCTTTGGTTGAAATTGCTAGAACTGGTGAGTTCTGGGAGATACTGTGTATTCTCTGTACAGTGCTGAAGGCACTGGTCTTTATTGTCCACTGTACCTCAGACTTCCAGCCATTTTATGGCACTGGTCACAGGAATATTGTACCTTTCAGAAGACACCAAAAAGCTAAGATAATGATCACTCCTGTCATTACAGGTCTGAGATGCTTTCTGGAAAGCAGGGTTGTTAATTCAGCTGCCCTGGTTGAAGTTCAGTTGGGATTATGTTGTCTATTTATATTTCACCTGTAGTTTCCACTAGATGTTATGCTCTTTGGTAGCCCCTCTCCTGAAATGTTGACATTTTATGCTGATTCATAGCTGTCCTGTTTCACTGAGGATTTAACTTTCTGTGGTACTTCAATATTCAATTTAATACTATAGAAAACTGAGCATTTGAAAGGCAAGTTTTGTAAAATGAGGGCTTGCCAGGGTACGTTAGCCTGGTTATACAGCACATCCTGCATACTTTATGTATAGATAACAGTAAAGTAATACAGAAGAAAAGGAGCACCATCAGTATTCAGTGTTCTGAACAGTGTGGAGAAGTTCAAGATGGCACAGAGGCTCTGACTACTTTCAGGTGGTGTGTGCTTTGTCAATTTGGTATAAGCTGCCTAAATTTGATGTTTATGATACTGGTATAGTTAGAGAATTAAAGAATTTATTGGAGCACTCTTTTGTAATGCAGTAGAGGGAAAGGTTACGGAACTACAAGTGGGATATGGAAAAGAAAGGAAGGTAGGAGGATAGATTTCACAGAGTGTATGTAACATGCATGTATAGTCATTTTTAATTTTTTTTTTCCAGCGGGTGGTAGATGGTGGGAAAATGCAATAGCTGCTTTTCTGAATCGGAATTATCCTGTCAGTTGGCTTGTCCGAGATGTAAGTGCACAGAGTTATTTTCTCGTATTTCACAGTGATGTAATTTGCACTCAAAAACTCCTAGTAAATTTGATGTTCCAACTTTTAGTTTCACAGAAAAGTCAATAAATTGATAAGTAAATGCATTTCATAAGAGGAGAGGTAGGCATTGTCCCCAAATCGTCAGTGATGTGTATGTGAGAGGCAATTCCAGTCCTTCATGGGGGCAATCTCTAATCAATGCCAAAAGTCTTCGAGAAGCTGTGCAATGACTTCCTTACTAGGGACTATTTCAGTTAGCTGTGATTGGTAATTAAACAAATTGAGGTTGCTGCACTCTTAGATTATCAGTATCTGACCCAGGGGTTATTTTAAACTGTATTTGATATAGTACCGTATTAAAAATGCAGAGATCACCGGTGAGTGGAAGGAGTTAGATAAGCATTTTGTATAGCACATTTTATGAGTATTATTTTAGGGTACTACTAAGATAAAGTGGGTCTGCTGCTTCTCAGATTCTTGAATTACAGTAAACATGAATTATATGGTTTGTAGGTAAACTCCCTGCAGAACTGGAATGTCTTCTGGAGACTTTGTTGTCCAGATTTTTTTGAGTTTGAGATGTGACTTGAGGCTGTGACTCGAAACTACTGGCTGCTGTATTGCTATCAGAAATAATTAATTGTTTTCCAGGGCTTTCCCCATCTTTATCAACAATTTTGTTTGGTGCATGTTCTCCATATTTGTTATTAACTCCTGCACAGCATTTATTTTTAAAGACGTACTTCAGTAGGTTGTGGCCCTGTGCCTAGAAATAGTAGCTTCATTGGCTGCAGTGGAACTGTCAGTTTATACTAAGTTAGTCACCTGTCACAGTCACATTGCTGTAAGCAATTCCTCTGCCTTATTCACCATTGTCACCTAAATCCTCTTAAACCACTGGCAAGAAAAAGATGCAGGGTGTTTTTTTTCCCCACCTTTCATCCACTTTGGTCTATCCCATTGTTCACATGGGAAGACTTTGCTGAGGACTGAATTTGCTGAGTATAGACATGTCTGTCGTTTCAACAGTAGATTTTCCAGCTTTTTTAATTTTTCACCATAAACATATGTGTACGTATGTGTGTGTGTATTATGTGTATGCATATTTACTGTTTTCTTTGAATATTTGCAAAGCTAGGATTAATGAGTTCATGTACTAGTCATAATGTATTTTATGTTCATATCCTAGTCAATTTGGAAAACTATTTTCAGAGAAATATTTTCAAGTAGCCCTTTACGGTCAATTGCCATTTTTAAAAAAGCTGGACCTTTTCTTCTTTTTAAGATTTCCCAGTGCTTGTTTTTGTGCTTGACGATGCTCTGTGATCTTTGTTTCACTGTGATCTCCTTTTTGCATTAGACCCTGAGCAGAGCAGAGGACTTTCAGTCAGCTGTTCTCAGACTAGCTGGCACTCCCATCATTGCTGAAGTTTACTATATTGTAGGAGGTGTGTCGCCCAAAGAAGGCATGGTCATAACAAGAAATAGAAGAGGGCCAGCAGATCTCTGGCCCCTTGATCCTTTAAGTGGAGCGTAAGTATAAAAAAATGATTTTGTTTTTTTTCATATTCCCTCCTAAGTGATTGGCAGGATTAATGACGCTGCTTTCTTGAGAGATCCAGGGCATCTCTTACTAATTCTTACAGCTGGACAGGGAAAGTGTGAAAGCTTCTGAAAGAAAGCCCAGTTTCTTCTCTTTGAGAAGGAATCACTTGTCAGGCTGGGGCAGTCAAGAGGGTCAAGGATGGAAAAAGCATCTGTATGTGTTTATTTTTCAGTCAGATTCCAAAGGAGACAAGGCTCTTCCTGTCTGTCTGCCAAGTATTGCACCAGTAAATTCAGCAATTCCAAATTAGTTTTGACCCAATGTGGTAGAAGGGTTGAAGGCTCAAAAATAACTGTTCCTATCATTTTTGTGAAATTAGATGCTTAATATATGAAGGAAATCCTAAATAGTTGCCCTGTGGTGAAAAACAGCACTTAATGTGTAAAATCAGCCAGTACTGGCTTGGCAACATCCAGATGGGTTGTGGCTCTGCATACTTCAGACTGAATGCTGTGGGCTGCATCGTACACACACCTGTAATCTTTTTTTCTCATAATCTCTTTAAAGGTCTGATCTTGCTTTTATTGTAGTCAATAGTAGTTTTGTCACTGATGCCAGCAGGAGTTCAGAGATGGCTTGTTTTTCGTTTGTGTTTAGTAGTTGACAGTAAAGGCTATGATCTGTATCAACACAGGATTCCTTGGGCTTGTGAAAGATGCAGGAAAGAGGCTTTTGAGGGAGTTGTTTGGGGTTTTTTTGGGGTTTTTTTGGCAATACAGAGATACTGATTCTTGGCTTTTATTAATTACTTACTGATTTGCTTTTTATTTGCTTTTTTGTTTGTGTATTGTGTTATAGGTGGTTCCGTGTGGAGACAAACTATGACCATTGGACTACCCCTCCTCCTTTTGATGATCGAAGGTAAATTTAGTTTGGAGTTCTGTGGTGAGATAACACTTTTATTTTGAAAAAGCTGGGAAACTTGGATGTTTTCTTCTCTGAGCAGGTGCTAGCTCCTTGAGCAGGCACTTTGTTCAGTTTCTGTAATGCCACTCTAAAGAGAACAGATAAGATAAGGAGCAATATTCGCATATACCAGATGAAAGTGTGTGGCACTGAACGGCATAACAGATGAGAAATTGCAAGGATAAGGCATGTACCAACAATTTATTTATAAAGCAAAGTTTAGTAAAAGTTAAAGGACTTAGATTCACAGTGAAAAAGTATTTGACGGCACTAGGAAGTCGCTCATAGACATTATACAATCTTTAGGCTGTGTAGTATGCAAAAAAAGCTGTTGGGAGATTCCCTCTTGGTCTGTACCCAGTGGTGCAATAATAGAGTTGCTTCAGCAACATGAGACTAGATTAAGACACGCAGAACTCTGGATTATTTTAGGCCAAAGTAAGCATTTTAATGCAAAGGCATTTAGTGAGAAATTTTTCACATTGCTTTGTGAAAATGCATTGGAACATTTAAATGCTTTGTGGCATTTGGAACACTAAAATGTGTTTAATAACACTGCATTGTTTTCCTGCAGAACTCCAGCCATCAAAGCTCTCAATGCTACTGGCCAGCAGAACATCAATTTTGATACGCTCTTTAAGGTATTCCTTTTAAATTCTGCATTGTGGCAAGCAGGCTTTGACTTAAAATTCTTTTTCAAAGTAGAAGTGCAGTTGCATTTTTGTCAGGTGTTTAAAAGCTGTGCAAGGAAGGCATGGTTTAAAAGGTACACAGCACAGTCATGTCTGGAGAGTTTAAGACTGATAAGTCTGTTTGTTAAAATGTTTCTGAACTCCCTTGCACTGGCATTTGGTAAAAGTCTGCCAATCCAAGTGGAAGTGCAAGAGATTAATCCCATCACCATCGTCTTTGTTCCGTTCCTTATTTCAAGCACGATTATAAATGTTGCAGCAAGCAGGTAAAGTGTTAGATATGAGTGACATTTACCAGTTAGTTTTGAGAACTTATATGTTGCATATTTCAGTGGGATTTTAAAAAATGTTTTTGTAAAATGGTCTGATGTTTTAAAAAAACCAAACTCCACCAGCAAGAGGAATCCCTGACTTTGCTTTATTCCTTTTCATAGCTTCATCCTACTGCTGTTTCTAAATAGCCTTTTAATTCCCTCTTCATTTACCAAAATGACAACTCTTCAAACTTTCTGTACAGGTGTTGTCAGTGAAGCCAGTCTTAAACAAGTAAGTATTAGATTGAGAGATGTTAATCAGTGCCTCCCACAATGCCTCAGGCCACTTCAATCACACACTTTCTTAGGATCTTCCTGTGCATCTGTCTGAATATCTTGCCGTTTCCCAGATTAGATTTCTGCTTGTGCACTTGGCACTCTGTTTTCACTTCCACAGCGCCCTTCCTCTTTAGTCTGCCGCTCTGGCCAAGAAAATACCCGTTGTTATGCTCAATCCAGTAATGGGAAGTTCCTTTGTAGTAGTGAAACAAGTGACTACTTAGAGGAGCAGCAGGACGTTCTGCTGAGTCATTTGTGCCTTTCACATTTGGAACCTTTGGACTTCTGTTAACACTGAAAATGGCTTTTTCTGGAGTTTCTGATTGATGTGTAAAAAGGAAAAAAATTAGTAAACGAGGACATAGCTTTTAGGTACCATTTACTGGCTTTTAAAGAGAGATTTATTTCAGTATACCATTACTGTTCTGCATTGTTCTGCAAATTGCACCTTTGCAGGTTATCCTGTTCTGTTTTACTTTTATATGAAGCTCAGTATATTCCCTGCATCAGTCATTCGCATTAGAGCTTGGCAACGGCTTCTTCAAAGTTAATACCAGGACGACTTCTCCTCTATTTTATTAATGTGAGGAAATTTGGAAAGAAGATTATACCTGTGTCACTGCTAAGATTAGCAATACTAATTTTTTTAATACAGTGATCAAATGTATGTTGAAGTTACAGTTCCTTTGCTGTACTAAGTGGAAAAAAATACTAAAAATTTGTGCCACCAGCCTGCGTTTTTGTGAGTCTCTTTCCCACTTTTTCTAACCCTTCTGTACCTAAGCAGAACATTTGTTTCCACTAAAATTTGTTCTGCTGCTTTGCTAGTTTTATAAATTAATCTTCTTGCCTTTGGACTGCCACTCACTCACTCTTTTCCTCTTTCCCTACCAGTAACACAGTGTATACCACAGTAATGAGCGCTGCGCTGCCAGATAAGTACCAGACATGGATCAGAACTGTGACGTGAAGAGGTGTAAGTAGCGTGCTGGTACTCTGAGCTGCTTGTACTTAAATAAAAATTTCAGCTGAAGAGTCATTGAGGGACAGAGCACTGCAGTGGCACTCAAGTGACCTAGTCTGAATTCCTGATTCTCCCCTTGGTTTGCTTATTGACCTTGGGTAAATACCTTCCCTTGTTGATTTAGAGATAGAGTTAAGTATTGGCTTTCATTGCAAAACCCTTGGAGATTATCTTAGGAAAAGTGCTTTATCAGAGAGGAAGGTGTGGGTGTTGTTATGACCGAAAGGTAGAGGTTCCCTCTGTGAACATTTTAGCTGTTATTTTTACCAGTTCCACTACTGTGATATGTTTCACATGTCTCTGGGTGATTGACTATGAGAGGAAGCACCATCAGAGTGAACTGAATCCTGGCAGGAGGGGTTGGTGCACTCAGCACTGAGAAAGATCAAGCTTAATTTGCAACAGCTGCTCACAGGCAACTGAACATTAGCATCCTTTGAGGGTTTTGTCCTGTGAACTTGCAGAAAAAGTCCAGATGCTTGAACTCACAAGGTGCCTCACGCGGTAGCCTTAATGTGTTCAGAGAAAGATATTAAGTTACGTTCATTTCTATTCTAAGAAGCTCTAGTTGCATGATCTTGGCAGGAGCGCAAAAAGCTGTGTTCCAGTTTCAATAGTGTTTTTAAACTATTACTAGTATTATATTTGTAGCAGTTATATTGGATGTTTCATTTCAGCAAGAGTTATTCCCTTTTTTTAGAGAATCTGAAGCGTTTATTTCTTTCTTAATCCTATAAAAACCTATGCTCTCTTAATTTATCTTTTTTTTGTATTATTTCAACAGAAAAAATGAGTGAAAGGCTGAAGCTTTCCAAGACCAGCATGTGCTTTTAAAATAACTCTCACAAGCAGTACAGTTGGTTTGGCTTATTAATTATGTGAACCTTTCAGGAAATAATGACTTGTTAATTCTTTGAAGTGTTGCAGATCATACCATTAATGAACTGTAATGGAAGTTTGATTTTATTGGAATTACATTGACGTTCTAGCAGATGTTGATGGCTAAAAATTGCTTTCACTATTTTTGGAAAGAGTTGTGCAACTTGATTGTACTTATGTGCTGACTAATAATAAAAAAATCATACATTTTGTGTGGCCTGTAGGTCTGAATATAATTAAATAAAATTATGCAGCTGGTAGCTTGATTTGTGAAGACCTGTGACATTACTTATAATGTGTCATCATCCTTTTGCCTGCTCTGCGAAGGGCTAGTGATTATGGGTCTCGTAGGATGAGATGCAGCAGTTAGCTGCACACATAGCTGTAGACTGCTGATTTTATTCATCAGAAATCAGGAGCTGGTTTAGGAGGTGTGATGATGGAGATTTTTTTCCCCCCAACAGATGAGAGAAGCTTGTGATGGGGTAGCAGGAAGGTTAGGAAAAAGATAGTTTTCCTTTCCTATATTTGAAAGTTGCCTTCAACAGAAAGTTAATAGCTAATTTCTGTAGTGTAGAGGGGTGGGGTTTTTTTTATCTTTGTTGGGTTGTGCTATGACTGCTCACTGAATTCAGGCACTTTTTGGGAGCACCCCAGAAATACCGAAGGACTGAAAGAGTCAAGATCAGTGGATCCTTTCACATAAAGCTTAGAGGTCCTGTTCTTCGCTGGACAAAATTCCTGCTAATGCCAGTGAGAATTTTACCTGGGAGAAGAAGGTGTGATCAGAGCATTAGGTCAGAGCACCGTGTCCCGGTACGTGCAATGTTGCCTGTGGTATTTGTGCACCGGTTATGCAAACTGTTCCTGAGAGAGCCTTCTGGAGCTGTGGATCCTTTATCTCCTTGTGCTGAGTCTGGCTGAGTGTCATAACCTACTTACCTGCATCCTCTACTTCTGCCTGGATAGATATGCTGCGAGCTTTCCCTTGACCCACTTTTTAACTTTATAACATTAGCAGTAGTATGCCTGAATGATAAATTTGAAAAACTGAGAGTTCTTGGAGGAAGATGTAAATGACAGCGGTCACGGTATCTTTGAGATTTCAGAATTACGTTGCTTTAATTCACAGAGCAGGCAATGTCTCCTGATCCCAGTAGATTTTCTTTATGTAATGGTCACCCACAAGTAAAGACAAAAGTATCCTCACAGGTGTAACTTCACAGTCATCTTGACCTCAGCAGTGTTAGGCTGATTATCTTCTGGCAGTGGTGTGCCCACATTCTTGGGGTATATATAAATTTAATCAAATGTAGTTGTTTCAATGTGTACAAACAGGTATGGATTGTATAAATAGTGGTATCCATGAATATTCAGGAAACAGTTGTCTGCTTCTCTCATGTTCATGTCTCATCAGCTGTTTGGAATTTGCTCGGGCCCAACCATGCAGCAGATCATGGAAACGTGGGGTTTTCTGATATTTAAACAAGAAAGGAAACTAGATTTGAAGAAGTCTATTTTATTTTGGGTTTTGGTTTTGTTTTTTTTCTATTTTATTTTGCTCTTTTTCTTCTAAATATTTTCTTAAAGCCTTGCATTTCATCTGTTTATAAACATTTGGACATCCTGATTGCCAACATAATAAAGCCCTTATGCCAACTTGAATACTTGAATCCTTTTATTTCTAACCAAAAGGATGCATAACTTTCTGGTCTTAGTTTAATTTACCACTAAGGAAGTGGTAAATGACACATCTTACTAACTAGATGATTTAACCTGTGAAATATGTTGAGCTACTTTTGCATAAGAATTGACATTTGATAAAAATATGGAGAGACAGGACTGTTAATATTTTAAATAAAACCATCTTAACAATGCTGAAAACATTAAAGTTTAAATATAGCGCTGATTGGTTTTGGAGGGTTTGAGTGTTTTGTGGAATCTTGTTAGTTTTTCAAAAGTATCATTTGTAGTTGTTTGAATTGCTTGCTGATTGTCCTTCTGTTTGAGATTTCATCTGCTTTCTGTGTCTACTTTTAGAGAATTGGAAGTAAAATAGCTTTTGTGCTTTCTCAAGTCCAGTCAGATTCATGACTCAGAATTGTTAAGTAATTAAATAGAACTAGGTTAAATACATTATCATTGTTTCTTCTATCCTTTCATTTCTGCAGTATGGATTCCCTGGCTCCAAAGCCCAAAAGGTTTTTCAGCCTAACATAGGAAACAGGTGAAAACTTTAATTCTTTTTCCTCCAGAAATTTGCATTTAGCGAAAGGCAATGTGAAAATGTGTAAGAGCTGACTCTTAAGCTGAGAGAGGCCAACATACTGTATTTCTTACTCATAATCCTCTTCAGTAATCCTAATCCATTTCAGATCTGTAGCCTTTCTTAAGCATCACATGGGAGAGGATTCTGAAGGCTGCTCAGAACAACTGTGCAGTAAATAAATCGAAGGGGCTGCGCTTGCTGCAGAACAGCGCACACATTCTATACTGTGGGTGCTGAAAGACATGGCACGTTCTGCTGCCTGCCCAAGGGAACAGCTTACTTGATTATTTAGATTCTGAGGAGGAGTTTCTGAAGCTGTAATCCAGCAAATTACTTCAGAGATTATTGATTGCTTCGGGTACTGAATAGAAGAGTGGAGAGCTTCTGTTGTGTTTGTCTTAATAAATGCGTAAGTTAGAAATTGGTGGCAAGGTAAGTTGCAAGTTGCATTTTTCTTTTTATTTCTCTGTAGCAATGTTTTGTGTTTGGAAGTAGTTACTCAGCACACGTAGTTTGAGGTGAAATATCCTTTGTATACGCCAAGCTGAATAAAATTGCAGTTTGGAGTATTTTATCTGCAATTCTATCTGGCATTGCAGTAACCATGCAGAGATTCGTGCATGTATAAAATAAAACAAGCTTCACCATCTCATTTCTAGCTATGAGATGTATCCAGTCTGATGTACATGTGAGACATACATAGGTATTTAGTCTAAGAGGGTAAGGCAGGATCATCACTTTCCCTAGTGCTAGGTAGCATTTTTATTCTTGGGAGAAATAATTTGAAGTGTTTTTTTTTTTTTTTAATTCATCTGTAGCTCTTAAACTGTTGCTATTTTATTTTAGGACTTAAAATTTCTGTTTCCCTCTGACATCTCTGTCAATTTTCCCCCCCCTAGTAATCTTTCCATAAGTCTTGTATCTTCTCATTGCTTTCCACATTCCGCTCATCTCTTCCCTCAGTTGTCCAAATGTCTGTAAAATTGTCAGGTTAGTGGGGATCCAGTTGTGCGTGCCATAGGTGAAGTGTGTCATCTTTCCTAGGAGTCCTATTGTTACCTTCATGTTAGCTTCGGTGCTTCTTGCAGGAAACCTTTGCTTCACTTGAGTGGAGCACCAAATTTTGCATGGATCTGTAATGTGGACAAGTTCAGTAATGCAACAGTGTCTAGGAGCGGATTCATAACGATGTCACTTGCTTTGGTTTTGAATGAGTTAAAATAATATTTATGGTAAGCCAGGAAATTTACCTGGGCTTTTGTTGTTATTTTGGGGTAGTTGACACAAATGGATTTGTGCAAGTTCTCCTTTAATGAGTTTTATGTGGTGTTATATGGTATTATTAAATGAGTCGGTAGCTTGCGTTTTAAGAGTTGCAAAAACGAGTATGTTTGTTGGCTTGGGAAGTACACGTGGAGTCTGGCTGTTACGTATTTCTCCTGCCTTTAGGACGCTAACTCTAGTGATCAGGGAATGTGCATCTTTTCTATGTGTCTGCGATCTACTGAGGCACTGAACTTTGTTCTGGTAGTTCTTCATGTCCACGTGTGTCTCTTGAGTCCATGGTTTTTCTGGTGGTGGTTTGATTCTGCCCTGGCTTAAGTGCATACAGTGGGTTTTATCACCTTGCTTTACTTAGTGTGCATGTTTGCTAACAGATCCTTTACGCAGCAGCATATACCAGGGGGGAGCCTCATGTGATGAGTGTGTTGCAGCTTCTCAGAAGGCGTGGGGAAAGCCTGGTTTGGAGGCCTTTAGCTGCCCCAGAGAAAATGTAAACATCTTTGCAGGAGGGGAATGGTGGCCAAGAGTAAAACGAGAAAGAAGCAGTCTGTAGCTGGCTGCCTCCTAGCTGCATCAGGTTGTCTCACCTGGTTGTTTAATATAGCCTGTATCTGAGATGATGATGCTGTTGAACTTCAAATTTTCCAGTCTGTGTCTTTAGGGGCCCCTCTTCTTCTTCTTTTTCTTGGTTACAGGATTTTAGGAAGGGGAGGGGTGCATGTCACTGTTGGGTGGGTGAGGAAGGATCAGAGGTGCTGAGCAGTTGGCTGGATCTATTTCTTCCTTGCTCCCCCACCCTTGAAAAAGGTTTGATTCCATTGGAGTCTCTGGTTTACTGCTACGTACTCCTTTGCTCAGGCTGTGGCCCTCAGAAAAATCTGAGGGTAATGAAGTGAAAAAGTTTGCAGCTCCAGGAATTGCTTGGGAGAGACCTGTTGACAAGATGGTTCATGATAAGATAAACAGGTAGGTGCTGTTGCCTGTGCTTGCTCTCTGCAGGTGTCCTAGGGCACACTAATACTAGACCATCCCTCCATATGGATGGGCAAAATTTGTGTTTAAAGTAGGGCTGTCTAAATAAGAAAGGTTTGTTTGTTTTGCAGGGAAGGAAGGAAATGAGGAAAGGTTTTATTCAGTGTCTCCAAAGGTAATCTCAAATCCAAGGTCACATTTTATGAAAACAGATAGGCAGCACCTCTGAACGCATCCTAAGCAAGTAAACTATCTCACTCTGTGCTTAAGCACTTGCTTCGAATTTGTTCTTTGCTTTTCAAAAGTGATCTGGAAGTGTTACAGTTCTTGAAAAAAGGTTTTTTTTTTTTTCCTTATGTTTGCATTTTAAGGATGCCTTTAAAGGCACTCACCTCTTCCAAAAAGCTGAAGCACCCGACTTCCTTTGAAGCTGGTACTGTCAGATTCCTGAGCAGCACTGAAGACAGAGCTAGGCACGCAGGCTCCTCCTCCAGTGATGAGGAACAATTGCCTACAGTAACCGTGTTTCAGGGTTTTTTCTTGGGACTGGCTTGAATCTGGTCCTGTGGCCTGAACCCCCATTAGTAGCTGGAGCATGCTTTCTGGTGTCATTTCATCCAAAAGGAACCTGTGTCACGCTGCTTCAGGCTGCCCTGCCAAGTTGTACCAGAATGCAACAAGCGGAGGTGCTTGGGAATGATTGTTTCTAAAGCAAGCTCCTGCTACAGATGAAATAATTTGTATCATTGCTTCCTGGATAGCTAATACTTCTGAAATCTTCAGATTTGCATCTTTGAATAGAAATTTTTGGTTGGATACAAGTCTACACTAAGGAATTCTGACCCTGAAAATGTATTTTTCCTGAAATGGGATTTGTCTTGTACAGGAAGTTACAAATAAGAGCCTTAAATGCTAGGGATTCTAGTGTTTGTGTATAATTGTCTGTTTGAGTGGTTGATAATCTGAAAAGTTGTCAGAGTACCTGCATTATTTCAGCACAAAGGCCATAAAGGACTGGGTATAATTTGGCATAATTCAGCAGTGATTTCAGGCCATTTTTGACACTGATATGAAATAATGTTGTTAGAATAAAACTAGAGCGACTGGTATTTTGTTGAGAGCATGGCTATGCTTCCTCTTGTAGCATCATGGAGTTATTGTGAAGATGTCACTGTGCAATTCGGCATCCTGGGCAAGATAGAGAATTTCAGCATTACATCTGCCTTAGAAATTTTCTATGCTGAAATGTTGCTTAGCACGGCTTATCTTCCCGAGCAAATACTGCACACATGCACCTTATACAACACTGAGCGTGTTCCTTCTAATAGTGTTTGTGCAGATCTGTAGCTACTTTGAGAGGAAAGACGTGAGCTAGGTGGAAAGAGATTGAAGGAAGCAAAAGGTTTACAGGAAGTGAAAAAAAGAGGACTTTTCCCTCTGTCTTGACCATTTCAAATCCTTTGAGCTGTGGTCTGCTGCTAGCGCCAGGGTTAACATTTTTACAGGTGTTTATTTCCTTCCCTCCCTGACTCAGCTTTCTCGTCCCCTGCTTCTGGGTTAGAATAAAAATCTGTACAATTCTTACGTGAGCAGCCTGGGACTGCTTTGGCAGCAGTACACAATTGAGAGGTTTGGTTTTTTTTCCAGAGGAAACGTGTCTGACTGTGAACGACATTCTGGTTGCCCTCAAAGTGAGAGATTTCAGAATTTGACCTAATCTTGAAATAGGAACCATTTGCTCTGACCAGAACTTTCCACAGCAGTGAGGTTACAAAAGTATGGCTGTCCTGTTCTTGTATACTGGCCAGGCTGTGAGCAATTGATGGTATAGTATGCTCACACACTCAAGCAGATCCACGAGGTAAAGGAAAGCAGTGCTTACCAAAGCTGACTATTTTCTTCTGATAGCTAATTGTTATTTTAGGCTTAGCTCCCCTCTAGCTGTTGCACTGCAAATAGATTTAAATACCATCTGTGGGTTCATTCCTTATAATGAGAGCTGTCCTTCACAAACGGCTATATGCATGAATATTTGCCTGCATATACTGACTGTTAAGGAATTGATTTAGTGACTTTAATGGTTCCTGATCAGTATTGAAAAACTTGGTTTTTCTATACAGTGTACGACAGCAGTCATGCAGTATTTTAGCACCTTCATCCAGGTGCCTCAGCTATGCATGAGGAAGGGGCTGAAATGATTCCTATTCATATAGCTGACTTGAAATTTGAAAGAGTGAGGCAGAAATCCTCATCTCAGATTGTCTAGAAGACAAGAAAGTTGTTGGAAAAGACTGGTAGTGGAAGATGTACTTGGGCATAAGACAGGCCGTCTGCTCCTTGATCTGAAGTGTTAATATATTTAATTATAGATTCTCAGCACTGTGGGACATGTCGCAGCTGTTTTGATTCTGACTGAATGGTCTTTCCTGCATCCTTCTCGTGATTGTGGTGATATTGAGCCAGTCTGCAACATTCTAGGAGAATTGGTTGGACAACATGGGATCTGGTAGTTCTGTAAATGCCAACTACAAGTACTCCCTGCAGAAGTCTGAAAATGGTGAGTGATTCTTTAAAAAGTAATGCTTTCCTGCCTGCCCCTGCACATGGTGTTGGGAGGTTGCAGTGGATGTGTTTCTTTTCTGAGTTACCTGGGTTTTTTGATAGTATTGAGGCAAAGTTACATCTTCCAGTATCCCATGACAAGGAGTCTCAGCTGTCAGGCAGAAGACTAACAGGCATGACAAAACAACAGTTACTTATACCAGGATTAGATTAAAATCAATCCAAACCTGACCAGAAACATCAGCAATTCTGTTAGAACTAATATAGGATGGATTAATTGATTACTGGCTAATGCATGTGTTGTCCTGTGCTGACAGCGAGATAGATGGTATCACCCAGCTGCTTCTGGTGGACTCTGTTTTCAATGACTGTGTTAGTGGCGCAGGGCTGATAAAGCAGAAGCATTAGCAAAGCCAAAATAACTCTGGTTCTAAAGAAAGTAAGATGTGGCTAAGAAAAGCATAAAAGCAAAAATTTTGCTTTTTTCTAATTGTGCAACTTCATATGTCAGCGCAATGCTCTTAATCTCTGCTAATAATCTAGACTTTTTTATGGCTCTCAAAGCTGTAATGATTTATTTTTATGAAACCCTCCATATGATAGTAGCCATTTTCTGGGTGTGTGCCTGGGTCTGCTATGGAGCAAAGGGAGTTTATGACTGAGACTTTACACATAAGGAAGTGTGAAAAAGTAAACAAATGACTTTGTTGTTGGAATCATTCAGTCATCAGCACTGGCAGAACAGCCACGTGGTGCAAACTGTTTGCAAGTACTTTGAAAGGAAAAATAGTGATTGCATTTAGAAATGAAGAAAGCAGAGACACCATTGTGACTTGGCCTTTTTCGTTTGTAAATTTTCTTTGTTTGAAAAACTCCACCTTTTTTTTTTCTTTTTTTTTTTGTAGTAAGTTAGACTTGACTATTGCCTATAGCACCAGAGAACCATGGACTTTCCCAAAAAGTTCAGGGCTATTTTATGATAATGGCTTGTCTATAACAAAGTGTAACATAAAACAAGTTACTTATTTGAAACTCTGCATTAAATCTGATACCTCATCAACAGTTTCCCATGACAGTAAAACCTCTCAGAATCTCTTGCATCTGATTCTCAAAATCCTTCAGATCTATTGAACTGCAGATGTGCTGCTGCTTAGGGCTTTCCATTCCAGTATAACGTGCCAGGCAGTGTCCTGTCCCTCTTGTACAAGGCCCAGAGGCTGTTCCCTATGGAAAGTGTAGCCAGCAGAGCCCTGTTGAACTGGCCCTGTGCTTGAGTGAAGAGGGGATGGGGAACCCAAGAGAGGATGCTGACACCCTCCTGTAAGCTGCTAGCATGAACAGGCATATTTTGGTTTGGTTTTGGTGCTGCCACTTTGGCACGCTTTCAGTAGCTCATATCAGGACGTATGATTCAGTTTACTGCTTGGGTCCTCATAAAAGTGGATAAATCTCTTTCTCTTCGTTTTTTTATTATTTTTTTCTAAACTAATACAAACATTGCCAGATGAAACTCACCCAGGTAAGCTGGGAAATTAGAATACCTGGCTTTTTCAGTTGCAGAGTCAGTCTCTATAAAAGTAACATAAAAATCCAATGCCTTGCCCATCTGGAACTTAAAATGCTGTGGATGGTGGTATATATGCTCACTGTGTGCTTGATAACGAGTCTTTCAGGGATTATATTTTTCATGTTTCAAAGGACCTAGTTTTTATTGGTATATGTAGAGTCATAACTACGAATTTCTTCTTGGGATTCAGTTGAAATACATCTGACTCCTACTGTAGTAACTGGGCATTTATCCATTCCTAGGGGAATGCAAGATGTTTTGAAGTTGCTTATTTTAAGAGAGCGAGTGTGATTGTGATTCTGATTACATGCCAGACAAATTACTGTACAGGGAGTAAGGCAACTAGTTTTGGGTCTGTTACAAAGGAGGCTTGAAGAAGTAGCATCAGGACCTCCAAAATGCAGAAAAAAAAATCAGCCTCTCTTATTTTTTCATAGCCCAGCAACTCAGTAAGCATTTTCTCAACAAGATACAAGGCTCGGGCAAAAATGCATGTTATTTTTGAATTAAGGCTACCCAAGTCTTACCTTCTTGCCCATGACTTCACCGTGACTCTGTTCCCAGCTTCACAACTGCAACAGCTCGTCACTTTTGGTGCTCTGCAGCTCCTAGTGCTGTAACAGTAAAATAATTTAGAAGGATTATTATTTTCAATGCGTAAGCCATCAGGAGATCTTCTTTAGCTAAAGGTCAATGTTTCCTGCTGAAGTACACGGAGGGTGGTTTATGTTATATAATTAATGCAAGCTAATTGAATTAATGTGATCTCTTTGTCTCCTGCTAGCACTTAGCAGCCTTTGGGGTAGAGGTGGGGGATTTCCTTCTTTTTAATAAAGGTTTCCCACCCCACACCCCTCCTTGCTCTCCCTGTTTCGGTGAAGGCAGCAGTGCTCTCTCACAAACCAAATGCCAAGGGAACACAAGCTTCTGCAGCAGGAGTAACTCGAACTCTGGGGTCTCCATTTGATTTTGGGGCCAGCCTGTAGATAAAGTGGTCATCCCTCTCTTAGCTAAAGATGACACAAAGAAACATTGTTAGAAAATGTTTTAAATATAGGGCTCTAGGGTGGGGCTCAAGAAATGAACAGGAAGGGACACAGAGCATAACAAAAAGAGATGCCAAGTAGCAGAGCTGGTTGTGAAAGTGCTGTAAAGTAACCAGTTGGTCCAAATGGGGTCAAGACCAGCTAAGGAGGATGGAAGAGTTTCTGGAGGTACATAAAGTTCTGTGGCAGAACTTGAAGAAACCAGGAAACCACACCAATGTACTTCATTTTAAATATGGACACTCCCCGTCTGAAATAATCTTTTAATGAAAAATGATGGAATTGGGGAAATGCAGAGGAATGATTATGTTTTAAAGATCGATGGTTATGTTTTAAAGATCTTCCCTCCATTACTTGGAGGGAAGAGCCCAGTGCCAGTGCTGGCTTTGGATCGAACCATGACCAGGCACCTGCAAATTCCTGGCATTTTGTTCCTTCTGTGTCATTAAGTGGCCAAAGATCTGTCTCCCTCATTTCACTGTGGGTGTTAATTTTGTCTTTATTTTATTACAAGGTATGTTAGCATTTATGCTAGAATAGATCCCTTCTGAAGTTTGTCTAGAACTGCAAAAGCTGTAGTATTTATTTGGCTTAGAGGAAGGTAGACAAACCCCATATTTTTAAGGCTCTGGAAGGGGACTCTGTCTCGTTTTCCCCCAGCTACCTTGTCTGGCCTCAGTCAAATCTCTGGCTTCCTGAAGCCCCAGTACCTAGACTGTAAGACAGACATTAAAGTGATCAAGGTAGACAGAAAGGAAGGAAGCTGCCTATTAATACTGAAGAATGTGTTTGGATCTTTAGGCCTTAATAATTTATTGTTAATGCCGGTGCTGAGGAGCCAGCAGTGATGGTTTAGAATTGCTTCAGAGGTCAGGCAGGGTCAGATCAGCCTCTTGGTGAAAAGAAGTGGGTGTTTTGTTATCCGTAATATTTAGGCATCAAAACACCTTTCCTGAAGTCCCTCTTCAATTTTCAGGGTTGGGAAGGGAGCGGTGGCAGGGTACCTCAGCTGCAGCCACAGCAGCTCAGCACGTTGGTTCTGGTTCTGTCCTCTAGCTTTCAAGGCAGCCGTCTTGATCCAGCGGTGGTATCGGCGCTATGTTGCTCGGCTGGAAATGCGCCGACGTTGCACCTGGAGAATTTTTCAGTCCATTGAGTATGCTTGCGAGCAGGATCAGATCAAGGTAAGGTGCCAAGGAAAACAGTATGTAAGAAAATGGAACAGCTCATCTTGGGTGCCATCTCAGAGCATATGGAGGAAAAGAAAGCTATCAGACATAGTCAACATGGATTTACCAAGGGGAAGTCATGTCAGACTAACCTGACAGCTTTCTATGATGGCATGACTGGTTGGATAGATGAGAAGAGGGCGGTGGATGTTGTCTACCTTGACTTCAGCAAGGCTTTCAACACCGTCTCCCACAGCATCCTCATAGCTAAGCTTAGGAATTATGGGTTAGATGAATGGACAGTTAAGTGGATTGAAAACTGGCTAAAAGACAGAGCCCAGAGGGTTGTGATTAGGGGCACAGAATCCAGCTGGAAGTCTGTAACAAGTGGTGTTCCCCAGGGGTCAGTACTAGGTCCAGTCCTCTTCAATAT
>JAOXJK010000032.1:2013311-2030457 GCA_025774025.1 Xenus cinereus
TCCAGGGATGGGGCAGCCACAGCTTCTCTGGGCAACCTGGGCCAGTGTCTCACCACCCTCACAGGAAAGAACTTCTTCCCAACATCTCATCTAAATTTCCCCTCTTTCAGTTTAAAACTGTTACCCCTTGTCCTATCACTATACTCCCTGATCAAGAGTCCCTCCCCATCTCTCCTGTAGACCCCTTTAGGTACTGGAAGGGGCTATAAGGTCTCTCCGGAACCTTCTTTTCTCCAGGCTGAACAACCCCAACTCTCTCAGCCTGTCTTCACAGGAGAGATGCTATGTATATGTATGCTTTTTTTTTTTTTGGAAGAAAATGTGTAATTATTTTCAGAAGAAATGTCTTCTTTTAATTCTTTTTTTTTTTTTCATTTCTCCTTCTCAGAAGAAATGTGTAATTCTGGAATAAAACCCATGATTGGAAAAGAGAAGGGATCAGCAGAGCTAGACAGCAAGGGTAAGGGGCAGATCTGGCCCTGATTTCATTTTGGGTCTATTCCTGCTCTTGTATCACTCAGTGACGTTTGGCATCCTGGTGCTTTCAGGTTGTTGTTCCAGGAGAAAATCAGCTGGGCTGACTGACAGTCCCCTAGGACGCTGGATTCATTGTCCTGGGGATAACATTTGCTACAGAAGCTGAGGATTTGATGTAGAGAGTATATTTGTGTTTCGCCCACACAAAATTACGTACATGCATAATTCCCATTGATGTTGCTGACGCGTGTTTGTGGAAAAGCAAAGTGAAGCCCCGAGTTATTTCACTTTGCACTATCAACAGTTCAGTCTGAACTAATAGCTGTATTTATGAGGACCGGTCAACTCTGACTGAAGTCTTTCCACAGACATTACAGGGCTTTGGGCTGGGCCCTAACAAAGACCAGATTTTTAAATTAATTACCATATTGCAAAAATGGTCTACATTATTTGCTTATTGTTGAGTAATACTCGATTTTGGAAACTTTCCTTTCTTCCTATAGTAGAATGAGAAATCTGGAAAATAAGTGTTTTATGAACAGTTTTATACTCTAACTTCTTAAGTGAGAAATTAATCTATCAAAAACCCACGATGTTGGACACCACAGAGAAAGACGTGTCAGGAAGGAGAAGCAAGCTTTTCATGGGTTGTATCCTTATTTTAGGCAACAGTAATTCTAGTAATCCTTGATGGTTTTGGCTGATATTAACCATATTTGACTGGGAAGTAGAGGTCAAATACTTAAAGTTCCTATAGATTTTGTGCAAATAACCAGCCACTTAAAGGATAAGGGGTCTTCTTAATGTTGCTTCTGAGGGACATGCAAACACAACCCCTATATCAGAGTCCACATGGTAAAGGCAGTGGGGGGGGGAGGTTTGTTTTCTCCCATTGCTCATGGAACTCCTTAGAGAGCAATGAGTTCATCTCTCTCTAAAAGGAAGTACAGCATATTGGCTAATTGGTTCATTTTTGCTTCATGACACAAAGGTGCTTTTCAGAGAGCTTTAGAGAAGAAGGTGCCACCCCACACTGGTAAAGACTTTGCACATGAAAAAAAGTAGAGGTTTAAAAATTAAAGAGAAAGATCCAAATGAAAAGGCACAAAGAAACAGAGGTGTCAGGAGAGGGGCTGGGTGAAGGGTGTTGAGGGATGTTGACGGGACCAACTGGGTGGCAGTACCTGGTGATGTGATGGTATTTATCAGTTAGGTTGATGGTTGGGCTAGATGATCTTAAAGGTCCCTTCCAACCAAGACAATTCTATGATTCCATGATTCTACCTCCTAATGTCTGGCTGAGCACTGGGATGCAAAGCTTCACGGTGTTTCACAGCGGATGAACAAGCAAAAGGACTAAGTAAAAGAGGGGTCATATGCAGAAGAGAGAGTGAGGAAACTGATCTTAACAGCTCCATTTTTCTACATGTGCTGTGTCCTTTCAGAGGCACTACACAATAGAGACATAATTTAAGAACTCTTATTTCTGTTGGCAGAAACAGGAACTGGTACAGAGTGATACAGGGGGTACTTCCAGTTAAGAATGGCTGGGTCTGTCCCTCTGGGCAAGAACCTTGGCTATTTTTTCCCTGAAATAACACAGTCCTTTTCCCTACCCTTCTCATGCTTTATCTAGACCCTGTCCTTAGCAAAGGGATTTTCCATTGTATTTTTTCAGCTTTTGCCAGTCTTTCACTGGTGCCATCTCAGAGCATATGGAGGAAAAGAAAGCTATCAGATGTAGTCAACATGGATTTACCAAAGGGAAGTCATGTCAGACTAACCTGATAGTTTTCAATGATGGCATGACTGGTTGGATAGATGAGAAGAGGGCAGTGGATGTTGTCTACCTTGACTTCAGCAAGGCTTTCGACACTGTCTCCCGCAGCATCCTCATAGCTAAGCTTAGGAAGTATGGGTTAGGTGAATGGACAGTTAAGTGGATTGAAAACTGGCTGAAAGACAGAGCTCAGAGGGTTGTGATTAGCGGCACAGAATCCAGCTGGAAGTCTGTAACAAGTGGTGTTCCCCAGGGGTCAGTACTAGGTCCAGTCCTCTTCAATATATTCATCAATGACCTGGACGAAGGGATGGAATGTACCCTCAGCAAGTTTGCTGATGACATAAAACTAGGAGGGGTGGCTGACACCCCAGAAGGCTGTGCCACCATCCAGAGAGACCTGGACAGGCTGGAGAGCTGGGCAGAGGGAAACCTAATGAAATTTAACAAGGGCAAGTGTAGGGTTCTGCACCTGGGGAGAAATAACATACCAGACAACATGAGAAGGGCACAGATAATACTTCCAGAAAGAAAATCGCCTTAAGTTCCTACTCTGCAGAATTTCATTCCAGAGTGAGTGATGATGGGCTCTCTCTCTTCTTGCAGCTTCACAACTTCTTCAGTTACCTCATGGACCACTTCACGCCAAGCAGCAGTAAAGAAAGTAAGTTTCTATGCGCCTTTTGTAGATGTGGCACCAGCAGCTCAGAAGGTTGCACCCTGTATTGATTCATTGCCCAATGCTGGCCCTTCAGGATGGCAAAGGGGGCCAAGAGAGTCTAAAGAGCGATGGCATCAGGAATTTGGATAGGGATAGGGAGTGAATTGTCTGGAGACTGTCAGAGCTGTGCAAGGGATATTGGGCAATTCCTGCTCCTTAAGAGCTGGAAGGGGGAATAAAAGTTCAGTATGTTTCCTAAGAGCAGTATTAGAAACGTGCCTTTTTTTCAGTGATCCCGGACAACCACAGCTTTGCAGAGTCCATTTCTGAAGTGAAAGAATCCATGTTTAGGGGACTGTGCTCTAGGGTATCTACTTTATTTGTATTTAGTCTCTCACTTGTAATTGGTGGGGGGAAGTGCTGTGGGAACCAATAAATATCTTCCTGAATCTGCAGAGTATTATATGTTATTTTTTAGTGCTGGGAACTTGCTAATGAGCTTAGCTCTGAAATCTGATGGTAGTATGTCAAAAATAACTATTTACTTTGCTGACCACAACCTGCTGAAGCCCTCGCTCCTTCCTTTCAAGCTGCTACCCTTTTCCTCACAACTACCCCACATATTTTACAGCAAAGCTCTGTCGAGGAAGATTTTTTTTTTCAGTGTCTGTATAAAACAGGACAATAATGTCCTGTTCCTTGAGTTGGGCTCTGAGATATTATAGCAATAAAAAAATAATGCATATTTATACACGTTTTGTGCAACACTGAGAACGCAGGTGCAAGCTTAGAAAAAACAGTGGGGTGTAGGAGACAGTTCCTTATTATACAGTTTGCTTTTGCATGTCATTGAAAGTAAGATTACAATTAGTCATGGCAACCAATGTCCATCTGACTCTACGAGAGTTTTGCAGAAACTTGCATAGGTGCCAGCACTGCCTGACATAGCACATGGAAACTTGTCCCTGCAGCCTTTACCCCACTGCAAAATCTGTAGCCATGTGAAACTAGGAGCTAGACACCGCCACTGCCATTGCTCATTGAGCTCAAGCCTAACGAAACAGCTTTTCTTTAGCAAATTACTAGAATGGTGCATTGAGCCAAATTAACTTTTTCTTGTCTCTCTTTTTTAAAAAAAAACACATTCAAACCGACCAATCTGCCATCCAGGGGATTTTATCAGTCGCATGTTCATAAGTGGAGAAAGCTTCAAAGAGGCAGAGCTGGAAAAATACTGTGACTATGAATCCATGGAGGTGCCGGACTCCTACACTGGTCCCCATCTCTCTTTCCCACTCCTTCCTGACCACGCGACTGCCTTGCTGGAAGCTTTCAAACAGAAACAAGTAAGGATCCCAAAAGGAACCACACTTTCCCTTTCTTGGCGCAGGGATGTAGACAGATAATTTGTTTTTAGCCATCCTAACAAGCTAAGCTGTTTGGAGTACAACGAGCTGGCAGGCTGTTATACAAAAGGGGATGGAAATGATGTGATATTTCCTCCTGCCATAGGAACATTTTTCCTTTCTAAAAATGCAGTTCTGACAAAACTGAAAACTTTTCATAGGTGTGTACCAATACTAACCTGAATTTAATTTAAAAAAGAAAAAAAACCCACAACAGCACATGTTGAAACATTCTGTCATTTTTTGTTGCAATTGCTGTTTGAAAAAAAGTATAGGATGGCCCAGATGGAAACAGCTGATTAAAATTATGTTTCATGCCATGTAACTTTAATTCATATTTAAAATGTAGGTTTTTGATGAGGAAGTCAAGTGCCACTTCAGCAGCACTAACCAGACAAGTCCTCGTACAATTGCAGTGTTCTGCTGCCATCCCTCAGTCAAGGTGCTGAACTGCAAAACAGGCCAAAATATCTGTTCTCCAAACAAAATGACCTAAAACAAAGGTCTCTAGTGTCTTGTCTAAGATTAAATGCCTACACCCTGGCTTTGAGCGAATATATTTCTGCAGGACACGTGGCAGCTTGTGGCCTGGTTTAATGTGGAAAAGTCTAAGAAAGATCTAGAAGAGCAGATTCTTACCTGTGATACTGGGCTGGAATTTCTGCTGCTCTAGGAGGTGATGTTGCCTAGAGGATATAGCCTTGACCACAGGGTGCTAGGGCTTTTGGGTTCTCTTGCGAGCCCTGCCAGTGCCAAGGCTGGGCTGCTTTGAGCGAGTCTCTCCCGTCCCACTGTTGTACAGCATTTTCCTCATCTTGTTTGTAAGCCTGTAGGTCAGCACTGAGTGTTGTCCCAGTGAATTTCTCCCATGCAGGCTATTGTGGTGGGTCCTTGGGCCTTTGCAGACAGAGCTGTGTTGCTGCTCAGAGGTCACTGATTTCCTGCTTTAATCCCTTCGCTTTCTCCTAGTAGCAGCTCCACGCTCGCTATGTCTTAAACCTTCTGCACGAGACCAGGAAGCACCTCAAGCAGTTGCCAAACATCAGTCACGTCTCCACCTGCTATAGCGAGGAGGTCACTGTGTGCGGTAGGTCTGGATGTGAGGGCACTGTACGGTCTCTGGGGCAGAACGCTCATGTGGAAGGGATGGGAAAGACATAAAATGGTAGTGTGAGCATGATGCTTTCCTCTGTACTGAGTGTGTAACACAAACATAGTCCATAAACAAAATGTGTGTTGCACTGAGAAGCAGCTGGGCTGTCTAAAATATCCAGGTTTACCTTACAATGCTGTATTTGAGCTGCTGCGAAGACTAGCCTGAAGACTGGAGGGAGCATGTCTGCGTCATGGCTCTATTTCTGCTTGGTCTGCAACAGGATAAGGGTGTTAAGGGAAGGTGGTTTGTCTGTTTGTAGTCTGTGTGTGGCTTCCATGAGAGGTTTTGGGATACATCGTTAACAAACCCTGCTCCTAGATGGTAGCATTCAGCTTGCATAGCCTGCTGTAGCAGTGGTGCTGTCACAGCAATTACAAAAATGGAAGGAGAGGAGGAGGTATGAACAGAAAATAAAAGAATATGTATAAGGGAAGATGAAGGGTGGTAAAGATAGCCTGCGGCTCTTAAAATTGGTATATGTTACATGTTTTAAAGAATTTTTCAACTCGATTCAAATTTGTCTCTGTTCTGTCACCCCAAACTTGGAGATGTTTCAGTAAACCACAGAAACTGCACCCAGCTGAGGACTGGCTTCAAAACCCAGTCATCTTCTGTCCTGTTCTGTGGCCTGGGATTATTTAAACAACCGAGTCCTGGAGCTGTTTTGGCTGTTTTCATTAGCAGCAGTGTATGCATTCAGATCCAGAATACTAATATGTCTTTGAGTCCTATCAAGTAAATTTGAAAGAGACAAAGCTTTTCACCATTATTTTCCCATTCTAGGACTGGTGTTTAAACTTTGAGATATTCCTGAAAAATATATACTTAGCACAGACTTTTCATGCAGTCAGCGTCTGGAAAACCAATCTCTCTCTCCAGTAACACGTTAAATGAGAATTTAGTTTGATTACTATATTGTATGCAAAGCTTTCTCCTATTTAATGATCAAAGTCAGTTTCTTGTGCCATAATGTGTCATCGTAAGAGATAAATGAACAAAGCTGCTGAATCAGTCTTCAGAAGCTGGTGTACGTTTTTTGCTGTCCTTCTCAGGCTTCAGTTCAAGCATCATGTCCTTTTCCTTCAGGCACATTGACTTGGTGCAAGGAAACTTGTACCCTGAACTTCACAAAATATTTCAATGGTCATTAATTTATAGAGATACTTCATAGGAAGTTATTTACTGACATCTTTTTAAGTTAAAGGTAAACATACTGTGACTTGTCTTTTTATGCCTGTTAGGAGACTTGCACGGCCAGCTGGATGACTTGTTCCTCATATTTTATAAGGTAGGCACTGTATTTGGAGGGGGAGGCTGGCCAGGCATTGTGAGAGGTACCGTGTGGGTCATGCTGAGAAGTGTTTGCAAAACTGGGCCCTTCGCATGCAATTCTCCAGGTCAACTTGATCAGTTTTAAATGGCTTCACAAAGCAGCAGCTTATTCCCTTGTTGACTGTGGAATCTGATATATATGGACATTTGGGAAGTGCCAGTGGACATTTTTGTAAGTGCTGATACCATTGGCTACCCTTCCCGATTGCCAGCTTTCACGTTTTGGTGCATTTGCCACTGGAAGCCTACAGGATAAAAATAAGGATCTACTGTACAAGGTAACCTGGGACAGGAGTGAAAGTGCAGCTGGGGAGGGGAGATATATGGAGCTCATGGGGAGTCCTCTCTTCTAACAACTACCTGTTCCTTGCTTTTACAGAATGGCCTTCCTTCCCCTTCCAAGTCCTACGTGTTCAATGGGGACTTCGTAGACAGAGGCAAACAGTCCCTCGAGATCCTCATCATCCTCTTTACCTTCCTCTTGATCTATCCAAAGGAGGTTCATCTCAACCGTGGGAACCATGAGGACCACATGGTCAATTTACGGTATGGGTTCTGGGCGGGGCTGATCGCAATGTCTAGGGGGTTGCTGCAAAATCCCACTGAGCTTCCTTTCTCCTGTTCCTTTAGCTACGGTTTCACCAAGGAAGTAATGCAGAAATACAAGGTAGGCAGACATTTGTGTCTCCTTTACTATGTGAGATGTGGACTTTGAAGGCTTGATGCTTCATCTTTTCCCTTCTGACCTGTCCTTCTAGGTCCATGGGAAGAAAATCTTGAAGATGATTCAGAATGTTTTCTGCTGGCTGCCCCTGGCCACCCTGATTGATCAGAAAGTCCTCATTATACATGGGGGCATCTCTGACACTACTGACCTGGACATGCTTGAGAAAATTCAAAGGAACAAAGTAGGTTTTATTTCCTAGATATTGCAAGAGACAACAGTGTTGCTGATTTGTGGTGAGGGGCTTTTTTCTATACATCAGCTTGGCTGTTGACAAGACAAATCAAATGTATGGTCTTCCTAGACAAATTGCGTTTAGGTACAGGCTTGGAGTGGATCACTTTGGTTTAAGAGTGTGTGTGCAGGGAAGCAGCATTCTTGGCTTCTGGAGGACGTATGGATCATAGCCAGGGTAATGGCATGGGTAAACAGATGCGCTGGTGCGGACTGTAAAAACACAGCGATGATGAAACTTCGTCCCACAGTTCCTTAGCCTGTTTTTCCCCCTAGATTTCCAGAAGGATTTTGATAAGTCATTTAACTTGCCTTTGCCTCACCTCAAGCTGAGAAATACTACTTCCCTTCTCTAAATGTAATGACAAGCACTTGCATTAGTCATTAGTCCTTTCCTCATTCTGCTGCCTAGTTCCTGTTGCAGGTTAAATCCATGTACTCCACCTTTTGTGAAACATCTAGCAGCATAAAGGCAATGAAGAGATAGATCTGCAGTCTGGATGGATGTGGGGCTCCAGCTATAAACTAGGAATGGCACATCTGAGAGGACAGCACTAATAATCTCACACAATTAATCAGCATTTCATGGCACCAAAGGGAATTGAGGCTTGGCAGTTTGGGTCACTTGACTGTCTGCCAGGAGAAGATACTAGAACTGGAGATGTAGGTTTCCAAGCGGGGTGACCATCTCTCTTTTCTCTTCTACCTCTTTCAGTTTATTTCTGTATTAAGAGGAAAGAAAAGAAAGGAGTCAAATAGAAATGTGGAAATACAGGAAATAAACGGGGAGAGCAAAGCAGAGGCTGACCCAGCAGGGAATGAGGCAGCCCTCAGTTTATGTCCGCAGCCCCGGCCAACCCAGGCTCCCAGCATGGCCAACAAGCTGGAGTTCTCCAGATGGGTCCGGCAGACGGTGCAGGAGCAAATCGAGTGGTGCCGCCGGCTGGTGGACATCAGCGAGTCAGAGGAGGAGGAGCTCACCTATTCCAGTGTGGTCTCCTTGACGGATTTGGATGGACCTTGCTGGACTCGCCAGGAGGAGTGGAAGCAGGTGAGTAGTCTAAGCAGGGCCCTGAGCTCAGTGGTCTGTGGGTATGTCCTGCAGGTTTGTTCTGTTATGAGGAATCTCAGTATGAAATATGTGGGTCAGTGCACAGACCTTTCTGCAGAGATTTTTGCTGCTTTGTATAGTGGAGTTAAGGAGCATCTCAGTGTGGAAATGCCAGTTGGCAGGCTGATGCAGTTTGTGCTTTTTTGTACCTCCTGCTCCGTTCCCCGAGACAGCCTGGCATCGATTATTCAATGGCGAGTGGTCAGGAAGGGCTGTACTGTGAGCATGTGATCTCTGCTGGTTGGGGATGTTTTGTTAGATACCTGCGCTACATCCAGCCCAGGCTGAGGCACAGTTCCCTTGGAACTGAAGAGCCGTGCACGAGAATCACACAGGAGAATGCAGGCTGTGCGCAGGACTGGTGCTAGCTGCTGTTCCGTTGGTGCCTCTCTCCTACCCTTGTGAGTCAGCCTCTTAACTGGGCCTTTGGCTTTCTGTGCTCGAGGCTCTGTCCCAGTGTTTGCCCCCAGTGCCACGCTCATCTGTTGTTGTATAAATAAAACTGCTGCTCAGGCATAGTGGGGCAACAGGTTTTCTTGAGTCACTTCAGGGGAGAGGAATAATAGGCAAGACTGTAGAGCTCAGTGTACGTGGGGTATCTGAAGTCAGCTCTGTAGGTAGTGAACAAGCACGTCATTTGGTGATGAGTGAGTTGTGCTCTTTGGCGCTAAGAGCAGACTGCATTTGCAGTTTTAGCTGGGCTGCACTACGAGTAGATGGCTAGGCAGATCAGAGCCTGGGAACTTGGTTTACTGTTTGTCTTAGACCACACTGTCTGTAAGTCCCTTCTGTGCGCTCTGAAACCATCATTACCTACTTCACGTTGCATATGACATCCTGGCACTGCACACCTTATCAGCATAAAGCTGTATATTGAGGTCAGGGTTAAAGAGATTAAACTTTAATCCAAATAGCGGTTACTGAGTCGGTACTTACATTACTGGAGGCTGCAGAATGTCCTGGCTAGAGAGAAAAGGAGTTTATTACTAAGCCTGCTCATGGCCTTGAGATCTGTTGGGTGTTCTTGCCCTGGGACCTGCGTTTTGGGATGGAGGCAGCCTTGTTACAGGTGTGATTTATGGATACCCCCAGGAACTTTGGATGTGCCTCTAGCTCCAGGCCAACAATAGTGTCACCTCCATGGTGGACCAGGTCTGTGGCAGTCCTATGGAGCAGTATGGTGGTTCAGCTGGGATGCCGGAAACATCTGTTTCCCTACCCTGTGGTAATAGCAGCAGTCCAGGGAGGGATTCAGAGACAGAGCTGTGTTTGCTTAGTAAACTTTAGTGGGTGATGTTTGCTGGGTACACTTTATTCAATAAACTTTTCCAATCCTTTCAGGTTTTAGACATTCTCTGGAGTGACCCCATGCCTCAGGAGGGCTGCAGAGTAAATACGGTGCGAGGTGGTGGCTGCTACTTTGGGCCTGATGTGACAGGGAAGATCCTTGAGAAGTACAACTTGCAGTTCCTCATCCGCTCCCACGAGTGCAAGCAAGAGGGCTACGAGTTCTGTCACAACCGGAAGGTCGGTGAGGCGGATGGTGTGAAGGACGCTTGGATTTCTATCCCGTCAGGGTGGGGTTGCTGTGGTGGATTGTCTCAGCCCTGTATTTCTTCCAATGGGGCTTTGTTAAGTACACACAAAATTGTTGAACAGCCTTATTGGGAGTTACTGAAGTGTGTTCCCAGCTGAGTTCTTAGGTCAGGACAGTCCAGAGCCACCTACTGTTGGGGGCATCTGTTGTGCAGGCAAAGCGCGTCCTTGCAGGTGGTAACTGAGAAAAGATCTGATCCCATTTGTGCCATTTTCCCTACTTAATGCGGCTGTTTCTGAAGATGACGTGCTAAAGGGTGTTACGAAGCTGCTGCAGCAAACTTTTGTTCTCAGAAGACTCAGGGTCACTTAAGTGACTTGAACAAGGGCACTTTTGACTCTGCTTACTGCAGTGGAGAGTGCAAGTTTGTTGGGAGAGTACAGTGAAATCACAGAATGCCCAATGTGTGGCCAGATCCAGAGACCAGTGCTGCCCTTCAGGAATTCACACCTGTAAGTCTACTAGGCCAGCTGCCACCTCTCTCTTCCTTTTCCACCTAACACATGGTGCTTTCATAGTCTGTTGACTCTAGATGGGATCAGTTGTGTTGTTCTTTTCACTGGTGTGTGTATATGTATGTATTTACTGTAAACGCCTCTCTCTTCTGGGGGTTAGGTGCTGACCATATTTTCAGCCTCAAACTACTATGAGATTGGCAGCAACAGGGGAGCCTACGTCAAGCTGGGACCGGACCTCGTCCCCCATTTTGTTCAGTACCAAGCGAACAAGACAGCCCATACTCTCACAATGACCCAAAGGCAAGGCTTTCCAGTTGCTCTGTATTCACCAAGGCAAAATTCCAAAAGGGAAAACTTTGTGAGCTTTGAGAAATTTAACTCTGGAGCTGAACTTTCACAGCTTGATTTACGAAAGAATAGCACTACAGACTGCTCATTTTCCAGCTTCTCTTTTCAATGTCAAGTTTTTCCTTTTGACCCTTGCTGAGGTTCCCTTCTGCTTTGTTACTTTACAAATTGATTTAGTAATTCATCGCATCAGCTGCAGAGAACTCTGCTCTAGGCATGCAGCGCCTTGTCACGAGCACTGAGACGCAGCTGTAGCTGTGCAGAGCAGTTGTGCAAGGGTCTGGGCAATCCATGGACAGGCCAGAGGACTGGGAAGATGCAGTTTCTCTTGCGCTTTGTGGCAAGTCCTTAATGTGCTTCTCTCTTTTCTGCATCCTCCAGAATCAGCAGAGTAGAGGAGTCAGCCTTTCGAGCCTTGCGGGAAAAGCTCTTTGCTCACACCTCAGCCCTCATCAGCGCGTTCAAGGCCTATGATAAGGACAATACAGGTAAATCTGAGCCGAGGGACACCCAGGTTAATTCCCTGGTAGGACAGGATTGAAGCTAAGCTGAGCGTGTCGCTGGTTGGGAGGCTCCGTGCTGATAGCTGTTGGTGACTGTCACAGGGGGAGGCGTGTCAGACCTTGACACAGCACTGGTCTCATTTGCTGTGTTCAGTCTTTGTTGGGAAACCCGTTAATGCCTCAGAGTGGCATTATAATGAGGAGGTGTTGGAGAAGCAAGAGGTGATTAGCCTGATGTGTAGTAATTTAGGCTTGGTACTAGGAGAACCCTTTGGAACAGGAGTACCGATGAAGCGTTGGAAAAGATGACCTGGAACGTGTCTGTCACCCATCTGTTGGGAAAGGCTGGATGGTCTCTGGAGCCCCTTCATCCCTGGTGCCTAAAATCACTTGGGAAAGTGAGGAATGTCCTCCATGGCAGCTCCCTCTGCCAAGCCTTAAGGAAGGAGCTGAGAGTTCATAATTCTCTGGCTGCCAGGAGCGCTCTGCTGGTGCAGTGACTGAAACGTGTTGCTGAGATCTGTCCATGTGTGGGCCACGGGAGAAAACGAACACAGTGGTTGGCAGAACTGCTTTCTTGTGGGTAGAACTGGTTTCCTGCTTTCTGCCCTGGCAGCAAAATAATTCACAAAAGTCCTGATCAGCTGTTATAGCAGCTGCTAAATTAGGGGCTTTTCCCTGTTCCTGGGTCCTTGACGAAGTGCAGTTCAGTGGGCCATGGTCTGCAGGCTGACCGTGGCCATAGTTCGCAAATTTATAATGAAATATTCAAAGTTAGTGTTTCCTGTTGTCCAGATGTTTTCAGCCCCACGGCCCTGATTTATTGCAGTGACCAAAAGCTTGCTGAGGCTGGGGGGAGCAGTGAGTGCACTTCTTCCTGCAGTGGCTGATGTCTCTATGGCCATGTAGTTTTTTTTCCTGTACCAAAGTGCTCAAGTGTACCATGGATAAACAACGCTGTTGCTGTCAGCAGCACGGCAGACTGGGTATGCATACAGCTCTAGGCTTTTGACTTTGCCTTCATGTGCTTTCAGCTGCCGGTCTCTATGGCTCTGTTCTTTACAGGAAGGATCACGCTGAGCAACTGGGCAACGGCAGTGGAGTCAGTCTTGCACCTGGGATTGCCCTGGCGAATGCTGAGACCGCAGCTGGTGCGCAGCACGGCGGACGGCATGCTGGAGTACAAGTCCTGGCTGGACGACTTGGCCATGGAGCAGCGGAGCCAAGAGGTGAGGACTCTTCCACCAAATCATGATGCAAAGCAGCTCACAAGATCCCCAGCACGTGGAACCAAGTATGGTACAAAAGGAGAGTAGATGGTTCTGGTTCCTGTACAACCCAAAATCCCACTGAAGTCAATGGAAAAGCCTGCATGAATTCAAGTAGTCCAGCGCGGTTCAGTCCATTGCAGAAACAGATGATGCATGTGCAATCAATACCTAGAGGTAGTTTTGAATGCAGGCTTTTAAGTAGGAAAACTATATTCCATTCTCTTAGTCACAGATTTAGTTACACCCAGCAAAACCAACTCTGCAGTGGTTAAAAAACATAGTCCAAATCGTTGTCTTCTCCATTGGCCTGGAAAAGCTGTTTGGAAACAATGAGATGATGATGTGCTGTAATGAAGAGCTGCACAGTGTCCAGTCACCACAAACCTGTTTCATAAGTCACACATGATGCGAAATGCATTGCTGGCAAACTCTTGAGAGCAATAAACATTTTTATTTATGGAAAGGTCTGCAGTAACTGCTCAGAGAAAGCACAGAGTGTCAGAAGGGGTAGGAGTTTGACCATGTTGTCTTTCAGCACATCCAGTCGAGCTTGCTGGAAGTCATTTATCGAAACAGATCCAACTTGGAGACCATATTTAGGATCATAGACAGAGATCATTCAGGTAAGCAGCTGTGCAGGGGGTGTCGGTTACTGCATTGTGTTCCATTCTACTTTTGCGCTCCCTTTAGTACGTACAAAGGCATTTTTATTTAATGGTTTAAAGTCTGGGTCTTTCTTCTCCCTCAATTGGGGTTATTGCCTTCTTCTGAAATGTCAGTGCAAGTTTCCACAAAGATGATGCAGGCTAGGTAGAGAATTAATAACTATTTCTTCTGGAGGAGTTTAGCAGAACAAAAATTGAGATGAGAGCAATGACAGTAATGTAGTGTACCTGGGATCTGCTTTCAAGCAGTCATCTCCACCAAACTACTTCTGGAAAGAGAAAATACAAGTCTTTGCTGCCTTTTGTTCTCCCAGATTATGTCTCTTTACTCCTTTAAGTTGTAACTTGGCCACTGTTCTGCGTACTAGGAAATTTAGTTGCAGCATGTGAAATTAAGATTATGAGTGATTTCTTTCCTTACTTTAGGATATGTAGGCAGCAGGGGTGGGATGAGAGATCAAAACTGTGCAGTGGTCCCTCCTTGCACGCTGAGAGGGGACTGACTGGCAGCAGTGCCTGTGGTGGCCTTGTGCTGAGGTGGCTGCACCTTCCTTCTCCACAGGTCTCATCTCATTTGAGGAATTCCATCAAACCTGGAAGCTGTTCAGCTCTCACATGAACATTGAACTCACAGATGATGGCATCAATGACTTAGTTCGCAGCATTGATTTCAATAAGGATGGAAACATCGACTTCAACGAGTTCCTAGAAGCCTTCCGCCTTGTCAAACAGTCACAGTAGCGAGAAGCTGGTGAGGGTTGCCATGTTCACTGCCTTGACTGTCTGCGAAGCCAGGGGGACCGCTTCCTACCTAACCACAGAGCGTGCCTGCAGATGCGAAGCAAGGAAAGGGAAGGCAGGTACCTGTAGCACTTGTTGGTTGAAAACAGTGACTGCCGTAGCCAACAGCTGTGATCTACATGGGGAAGGTAACAGGTAAAATAGATAAGCTGCACTTCAGTTCTGACTGGTTTTAAAAAGGAGCTGCATTTGAAGTAGAAATTCTTCCTCAAAGGGAAGATACAACTTAGTTGATCTTGTCAATGCATGTGATGAAATGTTACAAGTCTATTCAAGTGTAGTAAAATGGAAGTAAAGGTACTTCTTGTAGGCAGTGTTGTAAGCAGGCAGAAAGTGCTAGAGCTCAGCTTTCCATTTAATAAACAGTTTTTTCTAGATCATTGTTTCTGGACTGTTTATGTCTTCTCTTGTTCACTGACTCTGTTAGTGTGATAGTACCTACTTCCCCTCTGTTGTCCCTTTGCTGTGATAAGTTTGTTGTTTGAAGCTACGAAATATGTGGAGAAACATTTTGAAAAAAAAAAAACCACACTAAAAAAACACTATCTCAAACACGCAAAACTGTCTCTAGCAGGGGGGCTTTTTTAAGAAATCTATTGAGACCAGTTCCTTTTCAAAGGCCACAGTACTAGATCAAGTAGCCTGCTGCTAGAGTCACTATGCTGCATAGTCTGTTCAAAATATTTTCAAAGCATGGTACAATTGCAATTTAAAAAGCAGGGAGAGGGTTGAAGAGTTTAAGAAAAAAACACACCTATTGATTGTGAACATGCAGCACAGTCACTCTAGCAGCAGCGCTATGGTAAAAGACTTCACTTCGACTGCTACCCTGGCCCTTGAAAAAGAATTCTAGCCTCATTTGATTTCTTAGTGGAACCTCTGCTAGAGCCTATATTGTACTTTTGAGATATTTTATGAATTGGAACCATGCTTCCAAAAATAAATTAATCCTTTTCCCCCTTGATTACAGTTCCACATATACTTTCTTCAGTCATAAGGCAACCATGTTTCCAGAAGTAAATGCTCTCAAATGAACAATACAGCCTCTAGCACGCTGAGACTGTATTTCTATTTTTCTATCTTTCAAATGTTACAAATGGAAATCTGGTTTTTTTTTGTGGCTAACAAACAATGATTCTGTCTTGTCTGTCTTTGAGCTGTTTCTGCTGTACAAACTCCTACTGCAGAGAATAACGTATTTTATTTTCATTGACTTTTGTAATGGGGGACAAAAAAAAAAAAGCTCTCTCCAGTGCATGCAGTAGCCACCTGCTCTGCAACACTTGGTACCAGGTATTATCTAAGGGACATGACTTTGTATTTTAGTTTGGAGACTGAGACTGTCAAGCAGATCTGTGGCAGTGGGTTTGATACTCTGGTACCAGCCGTGCGTGGAGGGGAGTGAAGTGCATTAACCTGGAGTTGTTAGTAGTTTCACTTCTTTGGTGATGTAGCTGAGAAAGAGCCAACACCATCCACAAGTTATTACAAAGTCAGACTGAATTTATTACTCTCTGGCAATTAAAAAAAGGCAGAAGACAATGCCTAGACATTCTGTTGTTACTTACGGGGCAGCAAAGCTTTGTATAATTCACATATGTAAAGTGATAAACCATAACCTTCAGATCCTTGCAGTCCAAAGGAATGACGAAACTGGAAACATCAACTTCCTGCAGCTTGCCCCAGTAAACTACTTGTATTGCAGAGACAGACATAGTTACAGCAACATACATATCTGTAATGATTTAAATTAGCTGTTTACATAATGATGTTACTCGATTGTTTTGACAAAAACATAGAAGCAGGCTAAGCTTTCCACAACTCAAGTCACAAGTGGAACAATTGCCTCAGCGCTGCATTTCTAGGACAATGCTGTTGTAGAAAAAGGAGAAAAAGAAAAAAATGTACAATAGTACATATAGTTTTATAGTAAACCAGTATCTGAACAGATTCAGTTTTCCTTCTTTTATTAAAGCATATACAGCTTTATAAAATATAAACCTTCCAAAGGTCAAGTTCAAAAGCTTTGAAGAGGCTTTGCTAATTCTAAAGGTAACAGCCAAAATACCATTGTTCCTAGAAGATACGTGTTTTATTTTACCTCAACAGTTTTAGCCTTGGAAGGTGAACCACGAACTTGAGTAACATGTTCGGTGTGAGCCCAGCCACAGCATCCACCATGTCAACTGAAGACTCCTCCTCTGATGGGAATGCTCTCGTTCAGCCCATGTTCTATAAGTTTGATGTCCTCCAAGTCATCCTTTATAATGCTAATTAGGTGACTCAGGCCTTCTTGCTGCTGCTTCAGATGCTGCAGGTAGTTTAAAAACTGGCATGAGCATAGTTCAGCTTCATAGATTTTTAAGTAATATTTCTCAAAGGTGTCTCTGGTGGCCAGGGCACATTGAAAAGCCTGGCATAATTTCTTTGGAAGAAGGAAAAAAAGTATTTTCTGCACTAATAGCCTAACTGCATAGAGTGGCTTTGTACAACACCTTGATGCATTGTCACTGAGAACAATAAAAAACAACTTAATCATCAAACAATTACAAAACCATTACATTCTAGATACATCTCCCAAGTTAGTGCATAGCTGGCTTAAATTATGAAGTTTAAAGAGTA
>JAOXJK010000032.1:2030467-2068491 GCA_025774025.1 Xenus cinereus
CAGGATTCTACCCAGTAATACTTACTTGCTTGATTTCCCTTAAGAGGTCTGCATCTATGTAATAGCGCTCTTCAGCCCGCACTGCTCCGAAGTGGTTTTGCATCCTGATTTGGGACATGAGCTCATTCAGTCTGCCCTGAGAAATGAAACAGGCTTAAATCAAACACAACTCATTTACATCTGTCAGAGCTCCAGCATGTACCACTCCTTAAGTCACCAAGGCAGGAAGCATTGCTGCTCATTCCATTTTAAACTTTTTTTTTTTTTGGAAGACACGCAAAAAGCAAGCAACTTCAATACTTTTAAGAACTCTAAAAAATACTTAAATACCTATCAGTCATGCAGCAAAGAACTTGATGATACAACCTTGTAACACTACCAGACTTCTCTTCTGAAAGCTTTCCACAACAAGTATATATGCACAGTTTGCAAAACTTAAGATTCTTTTGTGAGGAAAACACAGTTGTTGGCAAATTTCTATTACCTACTCACCTTGAACTGCGTAGGTGCATTAAGTTCACATTGAATTGTATCTAACTGTACACGAAGTTGCTCTTCATCTGCTTGAATGGCGTAACCGCTTTTCCTTTGGATCTCCTGCTTTATTAACACCTACAAAAGAAGCCTTTGAGGTTCATTAGAGAAGACTTTGTCCACCTCTTTCCCCACTGGCCCATCCACATGTGTTTTTGCCCTTCCTCCAGCACACCTCTCAGCAGATTTGTTCTGTTGCTTAGTCTGCTGCTCTGAGACCTCAGGGCAGTCCCACAGCTTCTGAGTAAATGAGAGAGTAGGTTCCCAAAGCAGTAAGACAGACTGTGCACACGATGCTTTCTGTTACAGCTCTGCCTGTTACTTGAAGCAATACCATTTAGATGAAATAAGAATTTCATTTTCAACAGGTGCCATGCACAAGACTGCACAGCCCATCCTGCCCCCTCTCAGTTTGTTTTCTGGTACTAGATTATGGGTCAGAATGAGTTATTTAGACTATCCCGGTTACCTGTAATGTTCTGTGAGAAAGCGCCATCAGCTTTCTTTTGTACTGTGCGATTTTTGCCATAGTTGTTGTTTGGTTTTTCTGCAGCTCACTGATATCTTCTGATATTATCTGCAGAGGAGGAGATGGAATCAGCTAGAAGTCATAAGAGTTTCTAACAACAGGACACGTTAGTCCTAACCAGGAGTTTCAAAAGAGTACTCAGTCCAGCAACTTAGCATCCTCACCAAATATGTTTTCATTTCAGAAAGCTTTTTGCTAGGACCCCTACTGTTCTGGTTTCTATTATTTTCATACGCAACTGGGATTTTCAGAAGGCATCTGAAAACTGGGTGCCCAAATTAGAGTCAGCGCCAATGCAACTTATTCCAGCTGGTTTGAATTAGCCTGTAACAACACAGCAAGCCTGAACCTCTCCTTGGGTTTTGGTCAAAAAATATAACCAAGGAATATATCAAGAAATAGTGATAAAGAGTCACAGCCCCATGCACGTGGTTCTGGTTTCAGTTTTCTACCCACAGGAGGCACGGGGGGAGGCTCATTTAATAGCACATCCCTTGTCAACAGAAAGCAGTCACAATGAAGATGAGAAGCCTTACATCTAATCGAGTTTGATGCTGTTTGGTCATCTGATCTTGGACCTTCAGTCTTCTCAACAGTTCCTTGAAACCCACCATAGGCACAGGAATAAGCCTACAAGAATATAAATATTTCTTACAACACATTTTTATATGAGACACATGGAATGGATTAATAATGATGAATATAGTCTAAAGTTACAGATGATCTTGACCTATTAAAAATTAGGATAATACATAAGGATATCTTGTTTGCTAAGTTCTACAGTCCTCACTATTCCTAACAACCTATTCCTTTTTCATAAAGAAATCAGCCTAAGTTAACTGTAACCACTGGAGGGTACAAGGGTTCATCAGTTTCAGCTGCAGGAATAAAGAGAAAAAACCATAATGGTTGCAAACAAACAAACAAACAAAAAGTAGTCACAATAGCTAGTCCATATAATGGAGGACACCACAACAAGAAGTGATGCAAGTAAGGCTCTTTATCCTGACAACCCTTAAGCGCCTAAATGGGTAAAGGGATTAGACAGGCATTTCCAGTAATCCTCACTGCTTCAAATGAGATTGGCACTTGACAAAGTTATTCTCTACTAAGTTTTTTTACAAGTAACCTGAAGGGTCCTACACAATATTATATATTTCTCCCCTTTCCAAGACTTTTTGTAATACTCAGACTACTAGACTTACTTGTCAGGATCAGGATTGTCAACTTTGGCTTGTTCCCATATAATAGGATCAACACCTTAAAAAAAACCCAAACAACAAACAAGTTTTTAGTATGGATAGATGTGAATAAATATCGTATCTTACAGCTGCTAAGCAGGAAAAATGCTAGGAAATACATAAGACCTCTGAACTATGCCAGCATGAACAACTGTTATATAAATTGAAGTTAATTAAAAAAAGGTAGTTCTTAAAAGTTTTGGTTCTGGGCTGTGGCAGTAAATTCAGTCCAAAAGGCTGTAAAGCACTTCTACTGGTTTGAGAGGAACAACTCAACAGCTGATCAAATCGGACAATCCATACTTAAAAGGGAAAAATTCCCATCTTTTCTACTGTATGCTACACTTGGGTGATCTTTCCTCTTTAAGTTGCTTATTAAAAAAAAGAATAAATTAAAAATCAGTAATTAAGTGATCAAAGTACCAAAAGTTTGCAAAATAATCCCAGTAGGAATTACTGTGGTTGCTAACAGGATTAGTCTAAGGATTTTATCTGTTGACAGAACAGTTGCTTATTTTGCCATGAACTGTTTCAACAGGTAAATACATAAAATAAAAGCACCATAATTGTGTACCTGTGCTTTAGCAACATGATGCAAGTTATTACGTTCTCCGAACTTTACTGGAAATCAGATCAGTGTACAAAATACACATACCTTGGTATGTTAGGAAAAAAACAAGACAACACTGATAGGGAAGCAATTGACTTTCTGACCAGAGAGAGACATGCAAAAAAGGGAAAAAAAAGTGCTGGTAATTGAACAATTTCAGGACAGCTTAAAGAGGAGACCAGACAGTCAGGTATAATAATATTCTTCATTGCACAATACTCAGGTCATTCCTCATAAAACTTACTATTTTTATAGCAAAATTCATCTCTTGAGGTGTGACTGCTTCTCTAGAGCTCAGCACCAGTACCTCTTCTTGCAGATCTTACTGCTTGGTTAGCCAGCCTACAAACCTGGCTTCCTTCTTAAGTCAAGCTGCACCCAACCACTGTTACACAGGCCTTATGATACACCTCCAATATTAAAGAAAGCCAATGTGCTTGTGCACAGAGCAACTACTTCTCCCCAATGCAGCTGAAAACCACTGCTGCTTGCCTCTGATTTTTTCTGCAAGAGTAGGCTGAGTTCTTTCTGCAATCCAGATATCATTACTATGTTTTTAAACACTATGGTCTTACTGAACACACTACATCGTGTCTACTGGAAACCACAGACTGCTTTCGACCCGCTGCAGGGAATTCACTGCAAGTACTACATGTGATACTGTATAGACTTGGAGAATAAGGTACAGTTATCCTATGAAATGGCATGAACAGCACTGAACTACTCCAAAACAAAGCTGTGTACATCCCAACTGACTCCCCCGAAAATTAGGAAGTGAATATAGGACATGATTATTCTGTTACTTTACTTTTTTTTTTAATTGGACAAGTTGTAGTGATTTATGATGACTAAATCATGTAGTATGATGTGTGACATATTGCTGATAATCATAGAATCATAGAAGATACATCGTAACTGTCCTGGTGGACTACATTGCACTTCAGGGGGGAAACTGGCTGTAATTAAATCCACTACATCAGTATGTCAGGGTGCCCTGGAAACTCTTGTAGTTTTAAAAGGTGTTTTCCAGTGGGCCGACACCTGCATTTTTCCCCAGACACCCAAAAAAGCCCCAGCAGAGGCCCAACTGTGACCCTGTGCAGCCCCAGACCACGTACCGGCAGGAGGGTTCTGCAGGAGCTGTTTGACTTGTGCCGGGGACAGTTCTGTTCTGGCCATGGAGAGGCTGACCCCCAGCTGCTGCAGGGATGATTTTATGTTGGCTTGTTCAAAGTGGGCGTAGAGGGTTGTTGCGGGAACTCTCCGTGACGTGCCGTTGGGTGAGCGCTCAACAACATAAATGATCACTTCTGTCCTGCACGTGACAAAATGCATACTGTCAGAAAAAGGTCAGCAGAGTATAGAAACTAACACAATAAAGAACAACCCCAAATCAAAGTTACCACTTCTCCCAGCTAACTTAACTTCCTTTAGCTGAGGTATAAAGTACCAGTAAATGCAGGGTTTAACACAGCAAGGAAGAAAGAGAAGAGCTGTAAATACCCTACAAAACTACATTCTCCCCCCCTGCCAGTTTTAACAACCATATTATATGGTGATGCTAGTACTACATTAAGAATAACCTGAAACCTTTAGTCTTTAAAATGGAATGAACAAAACTGTGGGAAAGTAGGAAGCAGAAATGTCAGTGTGCCAAAGTACTTCAGGCAGACTAGGCTGAGGCCCCCAAACAAGTCAAAGCAGACAGCACTCCAACATAACACACAAAACGAGCCAGCTCAACTAGCCTTTCCCACCAAAACAAATGTTTGCAATATGAAACACTGCAAAGATCCTATTACTATACACCCCAATGCCCTTCCACCTTATGCACAGCCAAGTGAAGAATACCTCACAGTATTTATCCCACCCTCATGGTTTGCACCCTCACGTTCTGTTTTTGCTGCTGAGCAGGGTCTGGAAAAGCCTATTTTCTGACCTGAGGTCCTCAGCTGTGCACTCCTACAAAAGCAACTAACGTACAAAGGAAAAATACAGGACTTAACGCCTTAAGAAAAAGCAACATGAAGGAATAAGAGACACAAAAATCAAACTCAGGATGAACAGATCTAAAACCAAGGAGAAAGGAAGACAGAGTGGACTAAGTGCCAACCCTTTATAACATGCAGTACCAGATAAAAACACAAAACTGTGTTAAGTTCACATACTGGTCATCTGGCATTGTTTTAACACCTTCTACGTTGACAGTGAGGGTCTGGTTTCCTCCCAGAATTTTGTGTAGTGATTCTACAAGCTGCTGCTGCTGGCTTCGTATCTCTGTTTCTTTTCTGTTGAAGACCAAGACCACGAGGCCATCTTCATCTTTGTTGTTGGGCATTAAACTGTAACCCACAGCCTGCAAATGAATAAACAAAAACCCGGGATATATTACTTAGCAAAGGCTTATCTATGTGGCATGAAGCAGGGGGGGCTAAACCCGTCAATTTTTTAAGTAACTGGCTCAAAATTTAAGCTACAACATATTCAGAGATTGAGAAACATAAAATCAATCCCCCTTTAAAATGTTCTCTCAAAAAGCTACAAGTAGTTTTTGAAACAGTTCAGATTTTTACAAAACTTTTGTGAGTATTCATTCCTCATCTTAAAAAAAAAAAAAAAAAAGCTATGTATGGACTAGGAGATGCCAGCTCAGGGGAGTATTCATGCTACTTCAGAGCTGGTATCAATCAGGAACATTTTACAAATTTACACTTTTTCTAAGTTGCAAAAGGAACCAGAGGACCAGACTTTAATACAGAAACATTACTAGAGTTCCAGAAGAGTTTTACAACATTACATTTCCAGATGTCTGAATGAAAAACAATTAGTGACATAACTTAGTCAAGATAAGGCAACCATAAATCTTTATGGATTTCTTAGCATTTTCCTACTGTAGATCCAGACAGTTTGCCTGGCAGTACAAGCCAAAACATGGACATAGAATATTTCTACTAGCTAAGACAGGAATCAAGTAAGGCTCTCCACATGAGAAACTAGGACAGCCAATTTTCCTCATGTTAGCAAGTGTCAAGGTTTCTTTGTACAGCTGCTTATGAAATTTAATGTTAATCTTTATCCTTGCTGTGATAAAGCTGTAGTAAGGTTAGATGTTTAATTCAACATCATAATCTAACACAGGAACACTTGATGTCATCTGTGCTAAGTAACAACATGCTTTCCCCGTTTCAGAAAAAACCCTGTTGGCTCCAGTGAAACTCCACAGGACTTGTAAGAATGACCTAAACTGTTAACTCATTATAAGCAGAAGCAGAGCGGCAGTTTTCATCTCATCCTGCCTATGAACTGTCACACCAACTTATCACTGGTGACATGTTGGACACTGGCTACTCTTTAAAGCCCTGACATTGCACGTAGGTGGGTGAGTTGTGCCTTTCCCCGTGTGCAAGTTCAGCTGAAGAGATGAATGAGTTGGGGATGCACCCAAGAGCCTGGTCTTTGTCAGCAGAGGGTAATTCCCTGCAATGGGAATGCAGAATCAGCCTTCTTTGATTGGGCCATCCTGTCACAGAGCACAACACCGACAGCTAAGGAAGAATTTGGTTTTAAGCACATCCCTTTCACTTTCATAGCTGTGAAAGAGGCCCACACTGTTGGGAAAGACTTGCCAGTACACAGAAGACTAAATCTCGTTATATGCAAAGTAGTACTAAGACCACACATACACGACTCCTCTGGTATTTCTGTTTAAAATAAGTAAATAAAACTTTCACAATTTTTTATGCAGTTAATTATTTTCAAACTGTAACAGATGTCTTACTCCACTGTGGTCCTTCATATGACAGCCTGTATCACATAGTTTAGAAGCACACTTTTCTTGGTTCTGCATGCTTCTCGTTTGTTTTAGAGCTGGAATTGTGTACAAGTGGACTCCTTGAACACCTGTGAAACCCTTCAGATAATACTTCATTCTTATCAGATGTCTGATGCTTACAGAGGCAATAAACCAAACTAGCTTATGATGCTTTGCTCCCATACCTGAGCCACCAATTTCTCCATTGTTTTTCTTAGGCTTCCGCCATTGCTGGCATACATCAAACTTTTCAGTATTTCACTAAAGGTATGAGTATTACTAATGCCATTATGAATTCACAAGTCATAGAGACAAAGGTAAACCTAGGACGTGGCATTGTCTAACCTGAAACAAAACCGTCTTCTTTTGGTAAATGAAGCTCTACAATAAGCAATTTTGCATCACGCAACTTGTATTTTGCAATTTTTCAAAGTCCAAAAAACTCTAAAGCCATTTCAGGAAATAACTTACAAGAAAGTAAGCTTTCAGGTGCATTATCAACAAAATATTCAAAGTAACACCTAAAAAGGTAATGCAACAGAAGCCAAACATTTGTTACGCAGGCACTCAGTTGCTGCAAAGATTTCATAAAAGTGTAATGATGCGCATAATCAAAACTAGCCTTAATTAGGTATTAACCTACATTCAGGTTAGAAAGTTTGCACTTCAAAGAATCAGCTTGAGAAAGGAGGGTATCACTGAGCCTGACCCAAATCCACTTTCAAGTCTGAAGCTTAGCAAGAAAGTCAGCAGGCACGAGATTTGCAGAGGATGAAGAGCTGCACATTCTTTGTTGACATGAGAAGGAAGCTCTGGAACTGCTGACGATATCATACAAGTAATGGAGTCAGCTTTAGCACTGGCAAGGATAAAGGCAGAAGGCGGCTGAAGGCCAGTGTATTTAAAATGGTATGCACGGTTCACAGAGGGTTTTTCTAGCGTAGGCAAAACAACGAAGAAAGACCCTGAAGTTCTTACTCCTGATGTTAACATTTTTTTCAGATGGGATGATTATTTAGTTTCTCTGATACTGTAACCTAAACAAGTACACACTAAAATTCATTTCCAGAGATCTGCTCCAACCACACACATGCTAATCTGAATGCTATAACAGAAAAAGGTTAGTTTCATGATCCAAATAAGCACTCAGTATCTAGTACCTCAACAACATCCAGATTTCCAGCATCTATGTATCCTCAGACCTTTTAATTAGCATACATCAGAACTGTGTACATTACCTGGAAAAATGCTGTTTCAGAATCCTATTAACAGTAACAAAATCCGATTTACCACTCATGAGAAACTCAGCAGAGTAACTGCTTCAGAACTGTTTGTGGGCAGCTGAACAATTCCATACCTTAAACCTGCAAAAGGGGTTTTCCTGCGTGAACTCCACTGGAGCGATGTTATTGTTGAAGTACCCTTTGCCTGTGCCCCAGAAGGCCTGAAGCTGGTTCCATTTTGCCAAAATAGCATCTCTCTCATCTCCTAAGAGTGTTGGAGCTGAGAGGGCACTGGCTGTATTGATGAGCTGGTTCGACTGGGCAGGTGTCTGAGCAGGCTGGCTGAACAAGCCACTTCCTAATGCTGTGTTGGATGAAGAAAAACAAATTAACTCCTTTACCAACCAAGACAGACTTGCTTGCTAACGTGTTCCATATGCGTATCACTGGTATCATGTTTTTTCACATTTTGAGAAGCAAAATAAATGCACAGAAAAAATAAATCAATATCAGATGTTTCTTAAAGGTGTCTTTTTAAATCCAATCTTCATCAGCAACAGAAGTTCTTGAATGCTGAGTTAGAAGAGAAGATTTATTCTTTTTTCTTTAAGACGTCTATATTCACCCACAACATCATCTGGCCCCTTCAGTATCTAAATCTGAAGGGTATATTTGTTATTATAAATTCAGCAGATTCAGAGCCTGCAGCTGGTCATTATCCAACTCACGTTTAAACTAAACTCAACACTGTTTTTCTCCCCGTTCTAGTAATGCCATGACTGCCAACATCAATTCCGTAACTACTCTTCCTACCGCTGCCAAACCAAAAGGGTGAATATTGTAGGAAACTCGGTGGTGAAGCCCAGAAACTTGCTTGAGCTCTAGTTTAAGAAAAAGGCAAGAGCTGCAAACGTAGCCATTTCAAAAGCCAGATTTCTGAGAATTCTTCACCAATCAAGATATAAGTGTAACAGCCTCCTTTTATAACATACTTCTGTCCCACTACTTGTGTGCCTGTTGCAGTCTTATGCTTTCATTGCATAAATCAAGAGAAAGAGATACTTACTGGTCTGTTGCTGCTGGGTACCAAAGCCTCCAAAGCCTAGCCCAGTTCCCAACCCACTACCCAAGCCAGTTCCAGTTCCTGTGCCAAAACTAGTACCAAATCCAAAGCCCTTGTTCTGGGTAGCACCAAAGAGCCCTGGGGAAATAAGCAAATAATTATTGAGAAAAAGAGGAGAACAGTACCTGTGAAATGCAAAACATTACTGTGAAGGGCAAATACTTTCAGGCTGGTGCTCTCTTACCGCTGGTGCCTGTATTGGTGGGAGCAGAAAAACTGAATGCTGGTGTCGCAGTGGTGGTAGTTGTCCCAAATCCTCCAAACGCACCTAACAAACAAAGTTTACAAGTAAAGCTGATGGCATGTTTTGAGTGGCAGCTGTGCATAACACAGCACTAAACTGCACACTTCAAGGGGTGTTATGAGAAGAGATGTTGACAGATGGATATATTATGTTACAAGCATGTAGTTCACATCGATCATGGGTATTGAGTTCATTGTATAAGGAAATGGGGGAGAAAACATGAACCAGAAAGCCAATACATCCATGGTGTGCCAAGAAAGCAAAAAATGAAAAGCAGTAGTTAACTAACACCCTATTCCTCTACCAGCAGGACACATTTTCCTTAGTGACAGACACAACTAATCATAGTATTTCTTAGATTCATACTCAGGAATGCTTCTAGTCAATGTTAGTGGTGAGTGTTTAATAAGCAATCTGATGTTTTGTGAGCTTTTTAAATATTCATAACCTCTTAAGAGCAAAAATAGAAGTATTTAAGAAGAATAAATCAAGTAAAGCCAAAGGCTAGGGTGCACAAAAATCGCTGTGCCTACATGGGAATGCTGATACAGCAACAATTTCTACACACAGGTAAAAGTCTATGAGGTTTTGTTTTTGTTGGGTTTTTTTGTTTGTTTTAAATCTAGCTTCCCTGTCATCCTCCCCATTAAATCTCATTTTGAGGTTCAACCACTATCAGAGGAAGACAGATACAAAAGCAATCAGTGTTTCAGGATTTCACTTTCAGGATTAGTGTCTCAAGCTGCAACAGGGTAGGTTTAAACTGAACATTAGGAAACAATTCTTCACAGAAAGAGTGGTCGGGCACTGGAACAGGCTGCCCAGGGAGGTGGTTGAGTCACCATCCCTGGATGTGTTTAAAAGCCGTTTAGATGCGGTGTTGGGGGATATGGTGTAGGGGAGAACTTTGTAGAGTAGGGTAGACGGTTGGACTCGATCCCAAGGGTCTCTTCCAACCTAAATGATTCTATGATTTTCAGGAAGACCAATCACTGGCTAGCAGGCGGAGACCTGAGTGAGGGCCTGAGCCCTAGTATGCCAGAGAAAGCCCCAATCTTCCCATTTGCCCCCTTAAAAGAGGTGTCCCGATACAAGGCAGCTACCAGCCCGGACAGCCTCCAGTGCATGAGGCTGCATGGGTGCTGGATGCCACCCCATCATCTCTTTGCTATGGTGGTGCCAATGCACCATTGGCCCAAAGCGCAGCCCATGGATATCTGACTAGCCCTGGCGTTTTCTCCATTACATACTGTTTTTACATGCACTCAAATGAAGAAAGGCAGTCTGCTACAAAGGATTCGTCAAAAAGATGCTGCCACTGCTAACTCACATGTCAACAGCAGAAAAAAAAAGTCTCTTCAGACCTACTACACTTACTGTCCTCTACTATACATACAAAATAAAAAGCTTAAACCACAGCTGACATGCAATTGCGTTTTTTGTTCAGTAAACACCTTAATGTGAGCAGATGCAAGACGTTGTTCTCTATAATATTCAAGTTTCAGTCCTACCAGCAAGTGAGAAACCCTAGCGGGAGTACCATCAGATGACACAACTTTTAGGTAGTTTTGTACTCACAGCAATTTAGTCATCTGGATCTGAGTGCAAATTGCTAAACGAAATTCAGTATCCGAGTTCTCTTCTGCAGTAGTTCAAATTCCGACACAGAAATACAGTCCAATGGTGTTCATGCCAAATAAAACCAGACCCCTCAAGTGCACAAAACAGGTAAGAATACGCTAAGACAGGGAGCAATGACACTGTGGAATGAATATAATTCCTATACGAGCAGCGGCAACAGGACCCCACAGGCTAATTCTACATGAGCAAAAGCATTAGAAATCCATACAGTTAAGCATTTTTATACAAAATAGAGAAGATTTAACTTGAAATTATATCAGCTGATCCCTCAGAATTGTTCGACCTACATGGGGCCATGAATGGTTTTCTTAATTAATACCCAGCACACACATCATGCACAAGAGCCTCCCAGAATAACAGAGAATCTCTTAACGAGAGCCTGGGATGCGTGCTACTTCAGGGTGCAGAACAGTGCTTAGGAAACAGAGATCACAGCGAGGGCTGTTCATTTTGTGCTGATCGTATAAAATTTGTTTCTCCACAGAAACTATTGAGGTGTAGTGCATTCATGACAGCCAACGGAAGGCCAATGAGGAGACACAGGGGAAGATGAAAAACATGACTGCAGTAGTCCAAGAATCTGATGTCAGGAAACATGGCGTTAGGGACCAGCTCCGCAATTGGTCATGATTGCCTGGATCTGAACGGAGAATTGATGTTGCCGTTTTGCTAGGTAATTGAGGCTCAATTTTTGACTGGGTCAGACTGGTAGGTTACCACAATTCATTTCAATTTCAGAGACTGAGTATTTGGTACATGCCTATTTTTCCTCAACAGCTATTTCTTGAGAATTTAATAGGCAAAAAAATCCTACAAGCCTATGGCTCTCAAACCCATTCCACTTTCAGCGCTTTTATTTCCAGTCTTCACTGGATATGAAGATTAGTAGTAAGCACAGATTCTCAGTTAGGAATGTAATTCTTGGACCCCTGCTATTAACATTTATTACAGAATAAGTATTTATGCATTATCTACCTGCACTTGCCAGACTGTTACCAAAATTGAATGGTGGAGTTGAGGTAGTGGAAACACCGAAATTCCCAATATTAAAATTCACTGCAGGATTAGCAGTTAATCCGAAACCCCCAAAATTAAACCCACTGGCAGTGGAGTTTGTAGTTTCAAGCCCACCAAATCCTGACAAGCGGGAAGCAGAAAGAGAGCAAGGTAACATTAGTTCTAAGTAAAAGGTAGGTTCAGGAAAGAAAAGCTAAAATATTTTTCCATCACCAAGGACAAGACAGGCATAGTTAAAAACAAGAGTAAGATATTAACTGGCATTAAACATTATTTATTGAACACAAGGAGGACAGTTAAAAGCTTTCTTTTTAACCCACTCTCCCTACATCACTGCTGTACGCATGTTATTTTTCAGCTAACACTTTTCCCATCTAATTTCAAAGCTATATATGAAAAAAATCCATGTATTTCAACATTCCTGTTAAAAGTAATTTTAACCACCTAAGATAGCTCGATACAGCTGCATCTCTACTAGTGTAACTGACAGTAGCATGGTTATTTCATAAGCTATCAGGAAGGCAAGAATAAACCGTTTCATGCTAATATCATACCCACATACGATCAGCAATAGCAGAATAACCACAAAATACAACTCCAGCGACTGAGGCACCATGCGTACCTCAAATACTCCAGAGATGTCTTATTCAAGTTGTATTCACAAAATCTGTCGTCTCCAGCACCTGCTGGAGTCTTACCTGATGCATCCAGGTTTTTCAGTGCTAAGAGAAATGAGCTAATACAGCAGCTCCCCAATTCCCTCCCCAGGAGTAGCTGAGAACAGGTTCATGCTAGACAGGCAGACAGACAATGGGAAGTCCCAGGGTGTGATCCCAGAATTCCCTCTAATACTGGCCTGCGAGCACAATAAACCTTTCAACAGTGTCCAAGCAGTACAAGATTATCTTTTAAGATGGGTCCAGAAAGTTTGTGTCTAAAACAGCCAGAGTCGGAGGTAAAGCCCACACAGTATAGCCCAGACTAACTGCAGTGAAGATGAGGCCTGTCCAAAAGGCTTATTCAGAGTGTCTACTCTAAGAGCCAGCAAAGAACGATGTTACTAAGTGAGAGTAAGGCAGGCTCTGGCTTACGTTTCACCAAGACTGACAGTCAACTGACAGCAGGAAAACAATAAGAGGGGAAAAGTCTTTCTTCCTTTACAGGTTAAACACTGTCCTTTACACTGCTCAAAAATTAACTTCCAAGCGCATCTCATCCACGCAGGAACGCTCCTGCCATAAAAGCGATGAGCCCCGTGAGCCGGCAGCAGGAACCAGGCACCACCGTGTATCACCACAAGTGCCCAAAGAGCGACTGACTCTCATTTCGACGGGATGAAGTAAGCCCTGGACGCCTCCCGACACGGACCCACCACCACTGCGCAGGAGCTGTGCGGGCGGGGGAATTAAAAAAAAAAACAAAAAAAAAACACGAAAAAAACCCCCGGTGGGGACACCGTTTGACCGAAGGCGGGCGGGAGAAAGCAGCGAGGGGAAGCTTGTATCTCACCGGCTCCCCCGAGAGGAGACGACCAAAGACCCGCTCGAGAACAGCTCCGCAGGGCCGTGCCCGCCGCGCTCCGTGGGACCGCCAGCCCGCCGCTGAGGGGACACGGGTGGTGCTGAGGGAGGGGGCCGCGCGCGCCTCCCGCCGCTGAGGGGACGCGGATCTCATTGGCGGGCCTCCCGCCGCCGATAGGGAGAGGAAAAGGGTCCACCACCCCCCACCAGCCGCCTGGCCCCCCCCTCTCCGCGCTCACCGGTGGGGTTGGCGGCACCGGCGCCCGCCGTCGCCCCGAAGTTGAAAGCCATGAGTTGCTGCTGCTGCTGGTTGGCAGGGGAATGGGGCGGCGGGAAGCGCGCGCAGCCCCCGACAGGGTCCGGCCAGAAACAAACCGCCGCCGCTTTCCGGCCGCTGCCGCCAAAGCACTTCCGGGTGGCGCCGCCTCCCGCTGGCAGGTGAGGGCTATTGGGATGTACCACTACGCGCGGCGGCGGGGGGGAGAGCGAGTCTCCACGCGCGGGGCACAGTTAAAAATAAAAGGGGAAAAAGAAATCCTAAACGGCTCTTTTTGTTTTAGCAGGAGAAGGAAACGCCCTCCTTCGGCACAGCTTTGCGGCGGCACCGGGCTGAGGGCCGCACCCAGGCGGGCTGGGGTGTCGTCCCCCCCCCTGGTCTGAGGAGGAGCCCTTCCCTAGCCAGGACGGGGCCTAGCGCGGGAGCGGCGGTTTTTGGTCCCCTCTTCTCCCCGACACCGTTCGCCTGGCCCCAAGTTAGGAAAAGAAAAACCCACTGGAGCGTTTCTCTCCCACCAGCGGCCAGCGAAGGAGGTGAGCAGCACAGAGGCTCTCCTGGCCATGGCTCTCGCCCCAATGAGGTACCCGGCGTCCAGGACACGGCCAGGAGAGCAGCGGCTGGGGACCAGCAGAGCGAAGAAAGCCTCCCCAGTGCGTTTCCACAGGGATTACTTTCATCCTGTCCGCCCAGAAAGCAACAGTTTTGGTGGGTCAGGGAGAAGAAGTGACAGTTTGAGCCCCATTGGGTTACAGAATCACAGAACCATAATGGGGTTGGAAGGGATCTCTGGAGATCATCTAGTCCAACCCCCTACCAAAGGAGGTCCACCTAGAGCAGGTTGCACGGGAAAATTGAGAAAATGTAGAATGGAGAGGTTTCTCCAGAACAGCTCCTTTGAGGCAACCGGCTACAGAAAGCTGTGATGAGTTTCTCCTTCTCATTCTGTGTACGCTTGCGGTTCTCCAGGTGACAGTCCTTGCTCCTCGGACGAGGTTTAGGGTACCTGCTCTGGCTGCTTTTCCATGTACTGCATGGAAGAGGCAAGGCTGTAACACTGTGAGGGCCCTGGGCTGTGCCAGATGCTTTTAGGTAATCCAGATAATAAATTCTGCGGCCATCGTGAAACTACCTGGTCAGAACTGGCTCCAGATGAAAACTGTTGAACAAATCACCAGCTAAGAAAAAAATCCCAAACCAACGCAATGCAAAACCCAGCGCCTCTATTTTAGAAGACAATAATACATTTTAAAAATATGTTTCACTATGTGGATCTAATGGAAATACTTCTTAATGAGAATAATCTTTTAATTGGGGATAAAATACTTTTGTGACTTTTAAAACAAGTTTCCACTTGACAAGTAAAAAAAGTGTTACAACTTCTCAAGGTTTTACACATAACCTTAAGATGGAGTTGTGCTTTTACCCTAAACAGTAAATGTAACTGCCAAGTCTGCACTCCCATTAAACCACACAGCTGATAACTGTGACACAAATACCAGAGAAAAAAGAACACCATTTTTGAACCCTCCACCATCCAGAACAATGTCATGTTGTGTTTTGTTTTTTAAATTGAAAAAAAAATCCAAAAATCTCTAAGGATAAACGCATCGCTAACATGCAATGGAATCTGGTGCAGAGTTAGAACAGTTAAGAGGTCTGTACGGAGAAGCGTTTTAAATCATCGGCTTCTTTTTAGCTGGAAACTACAGACACTTCACAAAGTTTCACTCAGTGTTTCGGATTAGTTGTACAAATCAGTTTTGTGAAAGGACCAATGACATTAATAATAAACAGTCAGTGCATACTGGTAATAAGTAGCGCGCAACACTTTACAGAAAAGACAGTATTAGGCCTAGAGCAAAATCCTCAGTTGTTCCTGGGCGACACAAGAGTCCGCTGTGTTTCCAGAAGGGTACTTTGCAGCCCACACTCCTAAGGCCGTTTCCAAATTTTACCCGTGTCGTTCCTGTAACGAATCAGGCCATTTTATTTTCGCTGATACAGTGGTTATGATCGTCTATGGCTGTCAGTGCAGGTACAAAGAGAGTGCGTGGTTGAAAAAAGCAAGATCTCAAGCAGTCCGTAAATGTAGTTGTAAAGTTGTAACTTAGCTGGTAAGAAAAGTCTCCTCCCTTGATGAAAGTGCAGATTCTCTTCCATCTCGATACCACAAGAAGTTATACTTGACACGACCGTTTCTCCACGGTGGACAGCGCTGGGTAGTGGTAGTTGGTATTAGGTCAGCTCTAATAGTTTATCCTCCAAGCTCACATGTTAAAGAAAATCTCCTAGGATGTCCTGATAAGTGGGGACCTTTCATCTTCAGTACTCTGAAAGAAAAAAAATCACAACACAACGAAGTTAAATGTGGCACATTAGAGAGCTTCCACAGTGGGGAAGCTGGATTGCTGAGACTCCAAATAGGAAAGGAAAAAGCTCTTGGCTCGTACTTCTAAGGACAATTTCCTGTAAGAGAACCAGCACTGCACTAAAAAAGCACCAGAGGGTCGATGGCAGCTTAAGCAGGGACCTGAGACTCACTGTAGCACCTTACAGATGATGGCAGGCCATGACCACGCTGGTGGGAGGGGGATTCCAGGGGAAGCTATAACTACCTGAATTACTTTTGTTTGCAGGAAAAGCAACAAAAGCAATGTAGAGAAAACACGGAATTTAGGTGTCCCTTTGTCATTTTAATCCCCGAGCAGTGTTCAGGAACACCCAAGAGAGCTGGTATGAAGCTATACACATAGGGTGGGGCAGGAATGCCCTGGGACAGGGGCCCAAGGGAATGAGACAGTTTTGACTTTCTAGCTGAGCCTGCCAGTAACACAGGTGGGCTCAAAAGCTCAAAGGAAAAAGTACCAGGCGCTCTTGTAACGGAACCCAAAGTACAGTCCTGAGAGCATCTGCTCATGAAACACTTCCTGGGTACACAGAGAAAATCAAGAATGGAGAGAATCAAGAGAGCTAAACATCAGCTGCTCAAAGCCATTGCTCGAGGAAAGGAGGTTGCAGACCACACTGCCAAGGTGCCGCCACTGCTGCCACTACCATCACCCCCCTAGTCCCGCTGGAGATGCGATGGTAGTGACCCAGGTGGGTCCCACTGCCTGAGACAAAGCATACGCACAGCGTGGCTGGGTGCTCTGGAGAGAGGCGTGAGGGCACTATCTTACAATGGTGTGAGAAAGCATTTAGGAAACAACATACAAGCAAGGCCACACTAAGACCACAGCAACTACAAGGAGAAAACAGCCTACTAGAGTACCCAGTCTATTTCTCTAGACAAAGGATCCATAGTTTCTCTCATCTGAACTCGACTGCCTTGCCTATTAGAGTGAAATTTTGGATCAGCTTTCAATGTGACTAGCAACCTTAATGCCAGCATGTAGTTTTGTGACAGAACTTTTCATAAATAGATGTACAAGCTAGTGCTGTCTGGATAAAACTTTCTGCATGCTGTTGTCTATAAAATTCATCTGTTCTTTAGTCATCAATTTGCATGATGATTCTGAAATATAATCAACTGGCACAACACAATTGTTTCTACTAAGAACACTGTCAGATTGTCACTGACTCAATCTGTCCATCAAATATGGTGAAATTTTTGCATCTTATCCTTCAGGGTCCTCTAGACAGGCTGATTTTACTTTATTTTTAACTACTGTTGGCAAGGAAATTAGGCACAGAAGATACGACCTGCCTTACCATCTTTCTTATATTAGCTCCATTCCTTTGTTTTGGTGCATTTATTCTGAGTCTATTAAAACATCCCTTCCCTAGAAAGGGTATTTTAAACAAAAAACAACATATAAAAATGTTTGTGTACAGAAAGTCACTGAACAGGTAAAATCAATGAAAAGAAAATCACATCCAGGCAGACATACAGTAAGCAAGGTTAAATTCAAATGCTACTTACCTCTTCACTTATTCCCCGGGACCTGCACACAAGCACAATAAAAACAATCCCAAAAATAATTCCTAGAGTCATGATTACAAAGGGGATTCCAGTTACAACACTGGCTTCCAGCAGGACGTGCTTGAGTTTGCTGGCAGATACTTCATCAATCAGAACACTCTGGAGCAGAGAAAGATATGAAGAGAAAAAAAAAGATTTATTTCTGCTCTTCCTTTATATTAGACTGCTTTATTTTTGTGAAGGGTAGGGAAACAAGACTCCCACAACTCTCCACCTCTGCTTCATTGCTTCTTGATGTACTTTCCCTCTAAGAATTCTTAGCTCTCCTCATGTGGCCAGAGGGATCATCTAGTCTGCATTTCCAAAGAAAGTAGTGATTTTTTTACTCCCAGTTTGGGAATGGAATACAGGCCTGGAATGAAAGTGTACGTCATTGAAACCAGTCCTCTGGAGTCCTCCCTGAATCCAATGAATTCAACGATCCAACTACAGCCCAGGCATATTCACAAAAGATTACTCAAAAAAAAAAAGATGTGATCATGTGAACTCTCGCTTCCTCATCAGAGCAACCCCCTTCCTCACGGCCAATACCTTTGAAATTAAAAGGACTGTCTGACTGAGAGTGATTTTTGCAGGGCTAAACTTAATACTATGGTGAACAAGCAGCGGGAGGATGTTAGTTAAGAAAGAGCCACAGCTTTCTACCTATCAGTGTATAAAACAACAAGAATAACAGCATTTTCTTTTCTGGTTAGCTCAAAGACAGTATTTTTGCAAGCATAAACATATCACAATGCTGCAAAGAAATAACAAAAATATTTACCTCATTTATATACATCACTGGGAAAACTAGCGTCCGGATGTTGCCTGTTTCACTGTGTAAAAAAAAAATAAATAAAAATTATGGTTCTGTGACTTTTCAACTTGAGATTTTTGAAGACAGATTATAATAGAAGAATGAACAAGGAAACTTCCCCTAAAAACCTCTGGGCTGTTCCTTGTTATTGTCAATTTTTACCTCCCAACTGGAGTAGAACAATCTCAATCTCCAAAATGAACAATAAATTCTGGTTTGGGAGAAATGGCATATTTTGGGACTTGGTGGGGAGAGAAAGAGAGGGATCCATAAGAGGCTCATTAATAACCAACTGAATGACAGATTTGTGCCCGTCAGCAGGAATGCGAAGCTAAGCTGATCTTGGAAGTTACTCATATTTGTAAAACACAGAAACTATTGTCCAACAACATGCGCAGAGCAGCAACTGCCCTCCCCCCCCCCCAACAATTGGCACACATGGAATAACAACTAACTCCTAAGTAGAGTCAATGCAACAGCTTCCGGGCACTGGAAACAAGGTGGTGCTGTTCTGAAGAAACATCACTGACTCTCCCAAGAGGACTGGGCAGATAAAATACTTCTTTTTTTTTGTTGTAATATATAGCAAAGCTGTGCCAATAAACATCAGCTCAGAAGCTGAGTAGGAAGAATAGCTACCACATATCATTGGTGATGAGTAAATCAACGTGTCAGAAAGACACAAGATGAAGGGAACATATTTCTGCACAATTGAGCTGCAGTTTGGGGACATACCCCTCAAACAGGAACACCCAGAAAACCAGGCGGAATCCACTTGCCACAAAGAAGAAATGGGGCATTTTACTCACACATTACTTGGGATTGTACACCGTTCCCATTTGCGGGTTGGTACTAGGTGCTAAAGTTGCAGCACAAAGATTTCTCTTTATCATACCAATGCAGTCACAGGCAAGGTACTTCCTTCCAGCTGATCAAATGACCCCTCCCTCCTGAGTTTTAGACGGGACTTGCCTCGGTTCTGAGACATACCACTTCATCTCCTTTTTGTGCTTGTAGGGGAAAGGCATGGGCAGCCCCGTCTGGGGTCATGCCTTCTCATTTGGTTCTCATGTGGCCACTGCTGAGAAATAATGGCAACTGCAATATTTTTGTCTCCTAAAAGCTGTGAGGAGTAGGATGGCATGTGCTCACTGCAGTGAGTAGCCACCCTCTGAGCTCTAGCTGCAGTCCCCTGTGGCAGACTCCTCTGCGAGCAAACAAACCAGAGTGATATGGCTGATCCACAAGCACCTCGTGGAACCTGTTCATAACAACTTGCTGTTCGTGAATACTGCTTTATTCTGTAGATGGAACTGCAAAATTTACTTGATCTGAGAGAAGGAAGAATACTGCCTCTTGTAATTGAGATTTGAGTGGATTTTTCTCTCTCTCTCGCTTTCTCCAACCAATATTCCACGTGGACGCTGCAGATAAATTTTTTTTGAATATCAATTCAGATCTGAGATATCCACTGGGCAGCAAAGGACACTTACAAAAATTCAGGTAATTTTCTGACGTGAACATTGATCTGCATCCGCTTGGCTGCTCGCAGGACAAGCCCTGTCAGCTGGAGAATAAGAGAAATCAGTGTCAAAAAAAAAAAAGGGAAACGTGAAATAATAGGAACTGGGAAAGTAGGGAAAGTACAACCTAGTATTTACACTGGTGTGGAACTGACAAGGCAAGACAAGACCCACTTAGTGTTATTTTCCTTCAACAAGATGCTCTTGTAACTCATATACCTACATTCCAGTCTCCCTCTTAATTAAGGAGATGTGAAGAGGCTGCAAGAGAGTAGGGTGCCATCATGCTGTGCAAACTTAGACTTGGGCTACAGAGAGATCCCCTTTCTTCCAGATCCAGCTGTAGTTTTGGAAAAGGGTACCACCTACAACACAAACCTTTCTTTCTACAGGGTGAAAAACAGGTACTGACCACAGTCCCTGGGAGTGGCCACAGAGATAATGAGCACGAAACACTTCTCACAGTAATGCCACCACTATCGTAAGAGCTGCAATTGGATGCACAGGAATATTTTCCTCATTCAAGCAGCAAAATTTAGTCTGGAGAGTGGGTGGGAGGGGGGAGGCACAGAGCTCATTTTATGGTAGTAAAAAAAGCTGGGTAAGTAGGAGCAGGGTAACAGGAAGAACCTGGCAGCAAAGCACTGGACCTTAAGAGAGGAACTATGCAATTTCCTCCTGCTTTAGCTGCACATAGCAGCTTGATGAGTCAGAGTACTCTTTCTGTAAACTAGGCAGGTCATGATTTTGCTCTTTCCCTCGACCTACATTTGTGTGTGTGGATACAGAGATCAGTGTTGTACTGGTTTTAGCTGGGATAGAATTATTTTTCTTCATAGCAGCTGGTATCAGGCTATGTTTTGGAATTGTGATGATAACAGTGTTGGTAACAGACGGATGTTTTAGTTATTGCTGAACGGCACCTACACCGCCGAAAGGCCTTCCCTGTTTTTCACACTGTTTCTCACACTGCCCTACCAGTGAGTAGACTGGGGGTGGGCAAGCAGCTGGGAGGGGACACAGCCAGGACAGCTGACCCAAACCAGCCAAAGGGATATCCTTTACTGTGTGACGTCATGCTCAGTGATGGAAATCTGGGGAGCAGTTTGCCAGGGCTGCTGTTGCTCGACGACTGGCTTCTGGTGATCAACTGGGATTTTTTTTGCATCACTTGTTTTTCTTGGGTTTGTCTTTGTCCCTTTGTTTTTTTTTTCCTTATTAAAGTGTCTTTATCTCAACCTGAGTTTTTTCACTTTTACCTTTCTGATTATCTTCCCTATCCCACTTGGGGGGGAGTGAGGGAGCAGCTGTGTGGTGTTCAGCTGCCTACTGGGGTTAAACCACAAGTGTAAAACAACAGATCATCAGTTGCAAGCTCCCTTTATTTCTGACATTTCACGGTGAGAATATCAACAACTCAAGTAAACTTCCATGAAAAACATAATCCCCACCCTTCTGTATCTCTTCTCTCATGACTCCATGCTATCTAAAGGGAGTCCAACATCCACTGAATCTCTATTGATTTGCCCTCTTGGTCCACATACTCAGCTTCTTCAACTTGGGGAAAACAGTCAAGATAATACTCAAATGGTTGGGATGGCAGGGTGAACAGGAAAAGTAGCCTCATCTGCTTCTAAGAAATATTTTAACCCTTTCAGCTCATCATTACCAGTCTGAAGGCATGCCTAATTGCACAGGCACAATGGCAAAAGTATTTTAATTCTTGCTATCCAGCAAAGTTTGCTCTATACAAGCAAATACAAATAGATCAGTTCCACATAAATTAATACAGCTTCCTTAAGGTCAATGGGACTATACCAATGGGACACACCATCCAAGAATGTGACCTAAACCCAAGTGCTTGGATTCACCTATATAACCCTTTAAAAAAGGCTGCACTTACAGGATTGATGTCCAGAAATGTCTCATGATACTCCTTTTTTGGATTCATGCCCTCTATGTCCTCTACAAACTTTGGATCTGCTTGGTAAAAATGGGGAGCTGATAGAAATATTGGTGCACCTGGAATGTGAAAGCACAGAAAGTCACCACCCAAAAAAAGCTGACCAGGATTTGAGGAAGTCTTTGAGGACCTCAAAATTCTTCCCACTGTGCCGTTTACAGTGAAAGGAAAAGTCCATTCTGGAGCTACAGAATCAACTCCCTGTCTTCAGAACCAGCCAATTTTTCCCTTGTGCAGCACCACCACAGCTTCATGTCTTAAGCTTGCATGCTGGTCTTTTGCACTGTTTTCATTCAACTACTCAGATGTGACAGATACCTGGATAAGAGCAGAGAATAAATGCTTGAGCTGTTCAGTATGGATCCTGGTACTTCCTTCTGATTCCTTGATTTAAACCATCATTTGAGCAGAGCATCTGACAGGAACATGCCCTCAGATCACTACTGCATTTTACAACCCAATGATCACTTCTTGGTGGCCAATTTCACGGAGCACAGTCATAACCGTACAGGCCTCACCAAACTGTCCTCATATATTTCAGACAGAAAGGAGAAATATGTTCCCTACTGGAGTTCTTCCAGTCTGCTTCCACCGCCTGGCAGCATACCTTGCTTGCAGATGCTGACGTTGAGGACGCCAGTGCCAGGGCAGTTTCCTGCTGGCACGCAGAAACCAGCATTGTCTGGGTTAACCGTCGTGTTGGCAAACACCATCGCAGAGGGCACAAAGCGGTAGGTTGGGATACCTGCAACAGTTCCTGAGCTGTCGTACACCAGGTACAGAGACCTGCAAGGAAGAAAAGCCAGACCCAGATTTGTTAGTCTTGAGCACACGCTGACACCTGCTGCAGATGTCTCTTTGCTGATGCCTGTGTATCAACCTAAGTTTACAGTAAGCTAGGTTTGGATTAAGCCCATTCCAACAATCTTCTGTATTAAATTTAATAGGCTTTTGATCAGCAAATATACATCTCGTCATTCTGCCGCTGCACAAAATAGGTGATTCTGTACCAACTGCACTGCTGCAGGGACGCTGATGCCTGCCTTTATCATTTCAGGCTCTCACTCTGGTCCCCGTGTTGCTATTGCGTGTTGTGTGAGACAGTTACATGCTACTGAGAGGGACAAGGGAAGGAACACAGTTGTGGAAGACAGAACAATTTGGCAAGTCCTGAATTTAGTGTAACACACAACTGATATTGATATTAATTTAAATAGAGAATTTCAGATTGGTTTTGTTCTTCACAGATAGGAAAAAGGGCAAGGGAGGAGACAAGGTGTAACACAAGAAAGGAGGCACCAGGATTTTCTGCATCCTGGTGCATTTGAAACAGCATTATGTCAAGTCATGAATCTCTGAAGAGGGAGATCTGGGTTCTCTAAAAAAGCAAGGCACAGAGGAAGATTTTGGAGGAAAGAAGCTTTGGAAAAGGTTCATATAAATCCTTCCATTCCCTTCATTATTGGCCTTGCAAGGCAGTCCAGTCTGTCCAGTCATCTTCCAAATTTTCAATTATCTCTGTTTTGAAATAGCATGTCCTTAACTTGATGCAAATTGAGGTTTTTTTGGTGTAACTCTCTCATCATTCATACCGTGAATAAATGCAGAACACTCACACCATTAATTAAAATCATGGGAGGAAAAACACCAGCCTAAACGTGAAACCTCAAGAAGAATGGATGTAAATGCTCTGCTTTAAAGTCTGAGTGACATTTTCTTCTCCTTACCTGCAGAAATCAGAAGAAAAGATATAAATGTTCTCATCTTTGCTAATCAGCGGGTGAAAGGATGTCCCATCTGTTCCATTGATCATGTTACATGCCTCTGTTGTCCACCAGCTTAATGACCTGAAGAAAATAAAGCAGAGGGTATCTTTGAGTGGCGGTCAGGTGATGCCAGCTCATGATCCAAGCAAATGAGAGTCAGACCTGTACAGTGCTAAACCCTCTTGCCTCAGCTCCACTAACAAAAAAAGGGGATTAAAATGGGTTTAAATTGCATCTATAGCCTCTTTAAACTGGCGCCAGGCAAGCAAGAATACGTCTGCAAGAGTTCCTCCTGTATAGGTAATTGCTGGCAGATGTTTTGTTTAATGGGAGAGGGATGCTTTATGTAGTTCACCTTTGGCTTCTTTCTAACGCACGCTGCCCATGAGGAGGTGTTAGATACACAGGCACAAGTTGGCTCTGGGTACAGAGTAGTAAGGAAGCCTGTTGTCTGGAACACTGGCTGTGTAGATGCGGGAACGCTGTTCCCACAGGTGGCTGGGATGGGTGTCCTAGAGAAGGGAGTGGAGAGAGGGTCACCTCTGCCAAGGTGCAGTCAGGGGGGTTCAGAGGTGAGTGCTCACAGCAGTCTGCTCCCTAAGGGCTGGTGCTGTCTTCCTTTCACAGTTATATGACACATGCCAAAATACTGGGGGGCTGGTCTGAAGCTACAGCTGCTATGAGCTACCACCATCCTCAGAAAAAAAGGACCCTTTTTTTTGTAAACAATGCTTGTGTTCGTCCAAAATGTGAAAAAGGGCAGATTTTGACAGAGGCCACAACACACTGAAAAACTTACTCTTTTCCTTTCCATTCCACAATCCTTGAGAAGTTAAGGTAGTTCGTTTCCCCACTTAGGAAAACATATTCTCCATCATCAGTTCCATTCATCTGCAAACAGATACATGAATTTTTAATCACTCTACTCATTCTGGAACAGCTGGCTGGTAACTGCAACAGGGTGGCAGGAGTTTAAACTTTCATCATTTCAAATCCACCCCAGGAGTGATGCACTCCCCCTGAGGTAAGTGCAATTCATTAAACTCCACCTTGAATATGAATGAGGTGGAAGTGACTGGGCTAGATTCTTACACCTCCCAAGTGAAGGAAATACAACATTAGATTAGCCTTTTTTTCCTTTGAAATTTGCCACTGAAGAAACAGCCCTTAGCAAAAAAAAATAATCCCAAAGAAAATAACCTGAGCACTGCAAATGATCTCCAAGACACAAGGAGTCCCCACAGCCCAAAATGATGTGCAACCAGAAACACTACGGAAGCCAGTAAAGGCTCCAGCACAGAAACAACATGCAATTTGAATCAATTACTAAGGACATTGGCCAGGAATTTTGTCCAGCAGTTTGCACAGCCAGGCCACAAAGCCCATGTAATTCAAGTGAGCACAGCCAGTAGTGGAATGGTTTACATGCGGCCTCGGAAAACTTATCGATACCTGATAAAGGGAAGTCAGATAAAACCCACAGCTGTGCTACCAGCCAGTGCATACACACAGCCCAACTGAAGAGGGAACATCCTTTTGCTATCCCTGCAGCCTACCTCCTGGCCTCAGCCCAGGAACATCCTTCTCAACTGGCTGGCAATGACAGTCCAAACTCTTGTAGCAATGAAGTCATTCCCCATCTAAAGCATCTGAAAGTCTTGCATACCAGTTACCTTATTAAAGAAACCAAAAACTGGATCAATCTCGGGATGCAAAAGATGAATGGTTGACAGAAGCTTGTCTTTGTAGCCCCACAGTAATTCATGAACGGTGTGAACTGTAAACAGGGATTCTTGGTACAGAAGCAGCAGGACCTCTGTGGCAAACTGAAGAGGGGTTGACCTGGTCCACTCCATCGCAGTCTGCCAGGGGATTGGATTAAGGGAGAGATGGTCAGATTTACTGTAGAATAAATAATACCAGCTGCATACAAACATAGACACATTTCAGCATTGCACATGTTTCAACTGCATTTTCAGTTTCATTATTTCCACTTGTGGCAAGTAATGTGCTGGGTAACAGGTTCTTCAGCTTTTCTCCCACAGGGATGTGCTCTTGCAGATTCCCATTCAGCCTGGCGCTGGCACACAACCAGCACAGATCCATGCCATTAACTGCCATAGTCTTAAGGATGGATTTTAAGTGAAATGTGCAAAACAGCTTTCTAAACAGCCCAAATTTCACAAGCATATTACAGATGGAGACATGCTTTGAATTTCACCCTTAGGAAATTACGGTTTACATTTTTTAAAGCCATTTTTAAAAGCTAGCCATTTCTCCAAGATGCAAACAATACCAAAATTTATTCCCTTTCTAGCTGGCAAGTGATTTTACAACATCTTTAAAAAAGCAAAAACAAAAGAAGGGAATATTCCCTAGGTGAACCAACCTGTAGTTCTAGTACTGCCTGTTACAATACATCACAGTCAAAAATCTGAACAAGAGATAATACTCACCACCACTCAAATGCCTGGGAGGAATTGTAAATACAGTGACTGTACTGTTTGCAACTTTTAGCAAGCTGAGTCCCATCTATCACTACATACACTGCATTTATGTATTCATTCATAAAATCAGACAAGACATTTTTGGAAATGCTGGGGAAAAAGTAGAAATTAATGTACCCTGTAATTGAAGTCAATGAAACTAGTACATGGAGTAAAGGCTTAGTTACACATCCAATAAGTATTTCATTACAGTCTAATTTCCTTTGCAGGGTATGACAGCTTTAGATCTGCTTGTTCTCATACTATCCCTGTATGAGACCAAATATAATCATTTGCCTCTGATCCCCAAAATGAGACTTTCTTTGCAGAGTAGTTTCACGTAGCACAGTTTGGGGGTGCATGTTTTAACTTTCATTTTATTCTGAGGGCACCTCTTCATTCAGCTGTATCTGAAACTCCTCTGCTATAACATTTTTTTTTTCAGTTTGAGATGCAGATTTGGAGGCAATTTTTGCAATTTTGACAAAACAACCCCAAGCATTCCAAACTTTCCCATTCCAAAGTCAGAGTTCCTCCTATGCATTTGACGTCACTAATTCCCTAGTTTCACTCTACTCATGAAAACCCCACAAGCCTGATTTCTGCTTATCTCTGAAGTGTGCCAGCTCTCAGCATAAGGGTGAGGCACCAACACCACAGGGGCGTACGGCAAGGGAGGAACACAATGCAAAAAAACCCCACAACAGCCCAAACCAAAACAGCGTGGACATAAAGCTGCCTCTCTTGTTCTTCAATCACCTTTATCTACCATAAGGAGAGAGACAGTATGAAGCAACGAGCTGCTAGTTATAAAGTGTGTCAGGATGATTTCCAAGCAGAGATGAAAGAGAACTCACCACAGCAGGAATATTAATTGTCCTGATCAGGTCCACTTCAGGGTTTCCAACTGACTTCTGAGGTTCAAATACGTATGTCTTTGGATTCAGAGCAGATACTTTGGTACCGTTGTCTAAAAACTGAACATGCACTCTTGGCCTGTATTCTCTGAAAAACAAAAGAGTTTGTTTTCTCATCAACTTAAACAAGTACACATAACTTTAATTGAAATTAACTTATGGCTATTCTACTACTTTAAGCCCATAAAGGGTGGGATTTTCAGTTCATTAGGAGTAGATTCATTTTTGCTACTGCTGCTGTCAGCAACAGAACTCCCCTTTGTATCAGTGTAAGTTGAATCAGATGTCACAGGGTGCTTCCAAAATGCCACCCCACGTGTTAATTGCACTTTATATTTTTGCCTCGTCTTTAGAAACCTCCAAGGAAAGCGAACAATTTCAGACAGAAGGATCCAGAGGCACTATATATGGGACTGTCCTTGAAGTAGAATTTGAAAACAAAACTTTTGCCTCTCTGCTGCAGGCAAAATTCACTCCCAGGGAGAACAAGGGTTCATGTAAGTCTCATTAACCTGATCTAACAACCTACCAGAATCTTTCTGCCAGTTTCAAAGTACTTTGCACTAGGACTTCTGGGCTTACATGTGACACGCCCACAGAACAAGCCTTATTTTAGCTCTTCTCCTTTAATTCTCAGGCAGGAATCCTGGACATGACATATATTCAACTGAATTTTTGCTGTAAACTGCTCATGGCCTGGGAGGTTGCTTCTGTGTACTGTCTAAGCACTCAGACAAGCAGCATGAAACTCAGGATTGCTGACAAACAAGTGCAATTGGCAAGTAACATCAACTGCTGGCCTGATGAGGAAGTCAGATCTTAATTACCCTGAAACACATGTCATAACCATAATTCAGTCCATTGCCACTACCATTTTACAAAGAAACATACAATTCTGCAGATGGCTCAGGCTCAAAAGGAGCTATACATGTGTCTTCAGCAAACCTGAAAAGGGAAATGGCAGGTTGTCTGCTCAAGGCATGATCCTTTGGGGGTATACATTAAGTGAAATGCCCTATATTTCATAAGTCTACATTCACTTAAGAGTTCGTTGACTTTTACATTGCTTTGCTTCCTGTGTAAATTTTAAGTCCCAAGACATGAAGGTGAATTATTCTGCAAGACCCTGTGCTATGATGTTTTTCATTCATTTCAGATCCTAGATCCTATCCTGGCTGCGCTAGATGCATAAATGCAGCTTCATTACAGGCTGTACTACCCTGGTTCAGTCTTTCAAATTTAAGGCAACTGGAAAGGCCTGTGAAGCTATTCTTGTTGAAAACCAACCACCTCCCATCTTCCTTACACAAACAGCATATCTGCCACTCTTCAGCATCCCTACCACCAAGGAACATTTTGGTCTGGCAACACTTCCAGCTTGATTTGGCAAGAGCCTCTTGTCCAGCAATCTACTTTATACCATAGGGCTTGAAACGAGGGGATGGAAATGCAGTTGTGAAGTCCCTTCCCTAAAATAGGCCAGAGTTAACCTGAGAAGCCTCTCCATCTGTAAAAGGGCCAGAGACGAAAATAATACTCCTTAATTAGGGATAGGAGTAGGAGGGATGTCAGATGTTAAAGACAAAAAGCTGTAGAAGTGTACAAGACCAGACAATATTCAAGTGTTCTTTGAGACTCAGCAGGCTTGGGCAGATAAGCACCTTGCACTTTATAATTATTTTATATGCTGCAAATTCAACTTCCAGGATTTGAAAACATAAGCACTACTACATTTCTGTTACAGAATCTACCTCTGTGCTAACTGGGTTTACACTGCATGTTGGTCAGAACTATGAATTGCAGGAAGAATATGCTGGAAAAGATTGTATTTAGCTGTCCCACCTCCTTCCTGTCACTCATTAGATTGCCTTGTTTGTGAGGGCCAGTTCACCTCCAGCCTTTCTCCCCAGTACCTCGTTTTATAAAAACACAGAGCCGTGTACTTCATGTTAGGGTATTTTAGGTGTTCTGCCACATGCTAAACCTAAATGAGTCTTTAATGCTTTGATACATGGGGCCTGCGAGACAAACTTGGTATTTATTCTCTGGCTTGAGCGTGCGATGTGTCTGCAATATCCCTCCCTTCTCCCTCTCCTCCCGCACGCCTCCTCTCTTCCCCCACCCGCCGCGGACAGCCTGGTGCAGTCGGCAGGGACAGCCAGGCAAGGATTAAAGAATCTGCGGGAAAAGAGCACTCCACTTTCCAACTTTCCCCCTTCTTCTATCAGGCAGAGCACGGCACAATCGAATCCTGTTCAGACATGTCAACATCAGGCTAACCAAACGAGCCAGAAGTGACTGGAACGCGCAGCCTCCCTCCCTCACACCGCAATAAACAACTCGGGAAGAGTCTGCATCGGCCAACCCGCTCCCAGCCAGCCTGTGGCGTGCGGTGCAGGGAAAGGCTCTCCCACCAAGCCAAAAAGAAGCTAGCAAAGGGGACTGAGTACCAGGGTGCAGAAAAGCATGGGCCTACGTGGTTTCATGTAGCTCTACTACACCAAGAGCCCGCCCTATCTATCTTCCCGACAGAGAGAATGCGCTGCTGACTAATTATCAGCATTACACTACAGAGACGTGAAGAAAAGGTTGGGAACTTGAAAGCTTATGTATCTCTCCTGCAGCTCTACTGGTTTATCTAATACAAGGTTATTTTGCCAAAGTACCAAATGTAGTTTGCTAAGACTAAACAGGCACAGAGAGGAGACAGGGGAAAAGATTGATGGCAGAGGATGAGGCAAAGCTGAGGTGTGGGAGGAAAGAAACAGAAAGGCAACACAGACTGCAGAGACCAAGGCTACCACAAAGGCACTCCTTTTTATTCTGCAGTATTTTTTTCAAATACTGAAAACCAGATTCTGATAATTTTGCAGCTTAGATAAAGACAGCTCCTTCTGGCACTGAGCTGGTGCCCAGTCTGAATGAGCGTGTATGACCAGAAGTGAGACTGACAATGAGAAATCAACCTTTTTGCTACGGTTCTCATACCTCCGGGCCTTCCTGCCACAGGACTGCTCCTGGTTTACGCTGCTGCACACAGCAGAGCAGAATGAAGCTCTAAAGGAAAACTAATTTGTAAGGTGGCCTTAAAATCTCTCCACGTGCAGCAGACTCAAGACCGTTCAGTGTGTAGCCACACCATGCAGAGGGAAAGTTCAAGAGGCTGGATAAGCTCCAACACTGCATGCGGCCTTTTTAAGTCCAGCTCTCTGTAAAAATGGTAGATATTTCTGAATCTAAGTAAGTTTTATAGTGAGAGTTGGCTGAGGAATATTCGTGTAGTACCACTCTCTAACTGGTTTTCTGGCCACATTTTTACTGATGCAAATTGTGCAACTTCAACTAGGAACTAATTTCAGAGTGAACACATGAATCACACTTTTATGCAACACTCCTCTCCCCAGACTCTCAAACATCACCCAACCAGTCACTGCTTTTTCTCTCCTAAGACAGAAGGCCAGGCTGCAAACAACTTCCTCTGTGTTCAGCAGCTGAGGAACAGCAGTACACACGCAAAATATTGCCCCAAATCTGACAGAAGTTACTGGCTTAATCTGAAACTGATTGCAGGCCCTCCAAGTGTCAGTCTAGTTGTACAGGCTGGGTGGTGTATGACCATGCTCCCCTGAATAAACTTTTACTCGCACATTAACAGCTAGGTTTTCTCCTAGAATGGGATCCCATGGGGTCTGAATCCCACTTTTTGGCTTTCTCACACACAACAGGTTTAGTGAAATGTGAAAATAGTGAAATGGTCCTACCGGTAGGTGTACGGCCCGATTTCCTCTACAAGAGGATTATCGCCTTGAAGCACTTCTAAAGGATTTGTCACATTGAAAAAGTAGAACTGCATGTAGACTGGTGGAGGAGGATCCTCCCAGGCTTCAAAGGTTTCCGTGCCATTTTTCAATACTGTTCCCTGAAACAAGAGAATGACAGATTAGCTGTTAATGGTAGACGCTGTATGATATTTGTAGGAAAGAGAGGAATTCTATGCCCTTGGAACACGCACAGGCAATAGGATGTGAGATGCCAATTCTACAAATGTTTATAGGTATGTTTTACCATGAAGCATCTCAATAAATACCAACAAGATCAGACACACGCTACAACGGCTCACAGGCTAGGGGCATAGGTTTGTTGGGTTTGTTGTTCCACTTCATCCACAAACACTTGTGCCCGACATTTTTCACAATGAAGACTTATCAGCTATTACACAGCGATCCTGTTGCATTTCCCGTGTCAGCAAAAAACTACGCTGCTGTGAGGTACCACGAAACATGCCAACATGAGAGATAAAAGTGAAACTCAACAGTGGGAGGCCAACAGGTCCTAAGAGAGACTTCTTAGGAGGAACAAGGCCAGGAAAGAAGCTTAGATTCCCTGTGTTTATGATTTCTTTGCTTAAGATTGTCAGATTCCAGCACAGCTGTGAGATTCCTTCTCCAAAGCAATTAGACTTTGTCTTTTAGTGGCCCATGAGGAAAACCCGCACGTGACAGAAATTGCTTTCATGTAGGCACACTAGGATTTGTGCCTTTCTGAGGTCTCTGAATAGGGCAAAGATTCTCCCCCCTTTGTCTTTAATTACTTTCCTACAGCAGTGACAGTGCATTCATCTCCAGACCCATGGAATGTCAGTCTATTTTGTAACCAATAAAACATGTACCAACAAAAGAAAAGCTATAAATTGTTATTTTATGACAGAAGCACTTGAGTAATGCATCAGTAAATCCTTTACCTGCCAGCATATACATATTATAAGGAAAGTCACAACTGTACCTGTATGTATCTCCATTAGAAACATATAATACAGGTCTCAACCTCTCATTTTATTCCCATTCCATTTTAGATAAAATTCACCCCAATTATAAAAGCATCACCACCACCAAAACCAAGGCTTTTCATACAGTTATAACACTGGTACTGCTACTGTGGTAGTAAAGAGTGCAGAGTGGAATTTCCAGGATTAAGCACAAAGAAAACTATATCTTTGAAAACCATATCACCTGTAGGCGGAAGAAGGGGGGGGAGGGGGGAGAGTAATTTGCAATTAAATGGGTCTCAACAACACTTGCTCTTTTTATTCTTCTGAGAAAACAAGTCAAATATTGTAAGTGCAAGCTCAAAAGCAGGGCAGACTGGACAGCTGCCATTTCTTGGTTACTGTTTACGGGGTCCCAACTTTATCAGCCACAGTTGCCTCAGGCTCATTCTTGGCCTTCCCACTTCAGGAGCTGTTTTCTCTCCATGTAGATTTTAATTTTGAATGATTAGATAAAGCGAAGACTGTTTCAAAGACAAACTTATTGGCAGGAGCTTGGAATGGCAGCAGTATTGCTGAATGGCAATGAAAGCCAGCCCAGCTGGTAGCACTGTGCAGTTGCAGACTGCTTTCTTCTAAGAATTTCAAACCATGTATTCTGTGCACACCACCAAAAAAAAAATTTTAGACATGCTTCAGGAACTTTTTGCATTTCTTTGGAACTACTAGCACCCTCGTGTGTACCATTTCCTACACAGCCCAATGCTTTTGATCCTGTTTTCTTCTGATCTATGCCAAGGAGGCTCATCCCTACATTCAGAAAGAGCCGTCTTAAAGTTGGTTTGTAGGACTGGGAAGAGAAAATGTCCCCAGATCAGGCATACCGTTTCCATGATGCCACCATAAAGGACTGGGAGCGAGACAGTAATATATTTAAGACACCTACAGATGACTATGATAGCTTTTCTCCATATGCATATAACCGCATCACAAAGTCAATTATTTCAGAGGTGGTGTAATGAGCTACTCATGTCGGCTCCCTTCCTAAGTTGTGTAAAGCTCACAACTCTCATGTGCGTGTAACACACTGAGTATAAGCTTGACACTAATAAACAGAGTAACTGCTGCCTGTTCTGACCTTAACCACCCATATCTAGAAATTTGAACCGTTCCCTATCAACTACTGAGTGTTTTCAGGACACCTATCTATTGCTCAAATGTCTCCCTCATGAGGCAACTAAAATGAGAGGTTATTACTCAGTCTAAATGTGCAATGTCTAAAGAAACAAGTGCATCCTGGTCATATTCATTCCAGATTTAGGCTCCAGTCTATCCTTTATGACAGAGGGATCACATTTATGATGTACAGAGAGGCCACGTCCCCCTCTCCTGAGCTAGGCTGAAAACAAGAAGCTCTAAATGTAACAGGGGTTTCTACCACGCTCCCTGTATATACACACGTGCACCAGATTACACGCAAGGAGCCTTAATAAGAAGAAAATGAAGGAGATTTTCTCTGGCAAGTTGCGTTAAATACAGGCTCTTGAGATTTTGAAATCGTAAGTGATCCCCTGGGAGATGGGCTACACAGTAAAAGGGTAGTGAAACAAAGTCATCTGGTGATTTTTTTCCTGCATCTGCATAATACCGTTTGGATCTCCCACAGAAATGGCGTGTCTATTTATAGTTCTGTACAGTAACAGCCCCAGTTGTAAACGCAGATTCACAAACTCCTGAGCTGGATTCAGACAGACTCCCATGAAATTCCCCAATAATAAAATATGGTAAGCTCTCTTCTTCTATTTTTCACCAAATGCTAGGGAGGGATATTTGGTTCTATTGCATGATATTACACAGCCTGGACCCGAGAGAAAAATATGCGCACATATTTTTGAGCAAAACATATGTCCGTGTCCCTCAGCTGACGGCATTTGAGTTTAGCTCTGCCGACTTTCCTCCACACCACAGTAGGGTCTGATGTTACATGACTGGGATTGCTTGGGTTTTTGTCAGAGCTTGTGTTCACTACCAGGTTGGACAGGCTGCAAGATACTAGATCACAGGACTGCTCTTTAATCTAAAATATGTAAAAGATATAGCTCCACTGTAGTTATTGCTGCTGTACTGCACAAGGCCTGAGAATCAGACCTTTCCTCTTGCTACATTTATAAGCAAGAACAAGAGACACAACTTAAAGTATTCAGAAACCTCAAGTCAGAGACTCGTCCTGCAGGCAGTAGCCAAGAGAGGCCTCAGACTCAGAAATCCTGTCTCAGAGAGAAGCAAGGCTGCACCTACTGCAAGATCACAACCTCAAACCAGTAGACAATATGATCTCCTGTCTTCACACAAAAGCACAGCAGGCGTTCTCCTTTCCAAGTGGAGTCCACACCCATTTCAAGTGTACCAAAGCATCCTTCCCACTGACTTTTTATCATGACAGTCCTGAATTTGCAGCTATGTCATTCTTTGATGTTTCCTTGTCTTGACCATGCTTCACACAAAGGAAATAAAAAGTGAGCTTCCCCTGCCAAATGTAACTGTTACTGGCAGTGATAGCGGGGGTGGGAAACAGTACTGAGCACTTTTGGAACCTATACAGAAAACTAAATTTCATTTTTTTTTCCCCTGGAACTGCAAAATGTACTAATTCCAAGACATAGCTTTATGTGTTCACCTATGACAGAATGTAATCGCAACTTTGAAGACAAGTGATAGGGTAAGCTTTCAGACCAACCTGAGCAGACTTCTCTGACTCTGCACCTTGGGAATGGTCTGCTTAAAAGAAGCATCACAACTGATCCTTCATCTGAGCCTCCACACTGAACTGCACTGGGAACTCTAGTAACTTGACATTAAACAACAACAACAAAAAATCAATATATAAACTAAATCAAGGGGCAAAATATCTTCCCTGTCCTTTTGGGTCCTAAACACTCCAGACAATCCGGCTCTAGAGACGGCTGGCAACTACAGTTTAGTGCCATTTCAAGGGGCTAGAAGACTAAGCGTTTTCTAAAATTATCAGTGTAAGGTATGGGGGATAAAGAAAATGCTTGAGGTGAAGGACTGATTGCTCAAGTTTGGAATTAGGTGCAGAGATCAAAGATTGTTACATTCATAAACTGCACGCTTATGGCAATTGTTTATGGCAATAAAATACCTAACACATAGCATAAGGGCCTTCTCCTGCGGACAGCTAATTTATTCTTGTTCATTACAGTTTTTTTGCCCTTATTTGACAGAGTTTTAGGTGCTAGCCCCTGACAACAAACAGCTATTGGACAAGTTTGACATCTGATCTGGTATGGCACTCATTCACAGAAAGCCAGTTAGACTGGCAAATAAGACAGAATAATTTGGCAAGATTTGAATGCTTTCCAGGAAAGGTGGTCCTGCTGTCCTGGTCACTACATATCTGCCTGGTGATTTTCAAGGGGATGTGAAGTCTGACACTGGGCTGGATTCTCCCTCTCTTCCTACACCCGCTCTGTCTCCAAGAACCCTGCCTTTGGCTTGAAAGGGTGCTCCACACAAACCCCCTGCTGAAAGCTGACCCACACTCAGTGGTTCACAGGTCCTGGGTTTGGACACACAGGTGCTTCAGCTGCTCCAAAACGCAGTCTTCCATTTCAGCTGTAGTTGAGACAGCAAACACAGCTCTTCACTGCAAGTCAGATCTGTTTCAGGACTGCTGGAAAGCTCTCAAAGGAACACGAACTACCTGTCATAAGGGCAACAACCTCTTGTCCCTTCTGCAATTTCTCTAATGACAGAGAGGTTGAGGAGGCTAAGAAGAGCCAGAGCACAGAGATAACATTTCATGTTCAACGTCCTGGGCTGCAGAGAGCTGGAAAAGCTCAAGTCTTACCACATTCAAAGGCAAAATGAGATTTGTCTATTTGCACAAGATTTTCTGAGCTGCATACATGGTTACACAAGAGTCAGCGACTTTCTAGACTACACACAAATGAGAAAAAGCTCACATGGGATAAAGCACATGTGGAAAGCAGCCGAATCAGCAGAGTGATTGGCAGGACACTGCTTTGGGGCTGAAAGCTGTACTTCTGCACACTTCTGAACTTGTGTGCGTGGCTCCTGGAGAAGGCCAGGAGGGAGCTAGTGGCTAAAGCAGGGAGTAGAAGCCTTGATTCTGTGCAATCCAGACGTACTAGTGTACCAGCTGAAGAGCAATAAGCAGGAAAAGACTGAGCTCTGGAAACTTTATCCTGCATTACGGAAAGCTTTGCTGGGAGAATACCAACTTACTCTTACATAAGCAACCACTAAGGGTAAGGAGCATGTAGCTAAGAGATAATACGCGTAAGGAGGATCACGCCTAATTCCTGACAGTCCTACACTCTGCCACCAAACCATTTTTTTTACCCTGCTGCTCTTTTGTTAAGACCATGATATAGACTTGAAACTACACCTTCTGCTGGGATGCAGAGGATGACAAGACTCCTTTCCAAAAAGACCTAAGATCTGGGCGATGGAACTGCGTGTGCCTATGCAAAGCTGTACTGATTTGGCTTGGTTTGCATACAACTTTGCATACATTAACACTTCTACCACTTCTCACCTGGCTTGCAGACTGCCTAGAAAAGGTATGGGCCGATGATCAAATGACTTCAGGATAAACCATCCATTACCCATGCTACGCTCCAGCACGACAGAGGCACACACCGGAGAACAAACACTGCAGGAACGCTGTATGAGCAGTTCCTAAAGAGCAGCTGACACACTGGCAGGTTGCACGACAACTTACCCTATGGTAGCCTTTTTTTTGGGCCATCCCCTGAAGTTTACAGACACGCTTCAAAGTGCCACAACTTGCTTTAAGCTGACTGCCAACCTAGAATTGCACTCACTAAACCAAACTGATTTAAGTTAAGACAATACAGCTTCTATGTTAGGAAATGCTCCCTGTCAATACCCCACAGAAAAGCACACTGCGTTGATTAGGACATCACAGGGGATCAGCAGACTTTGTGTACCAGTTAGACAATAGCACTGGTCACATCCCTTCATTTGTTATCACTCTTGCTTTCTTTGTCAGTATAACAGAGAGGATGATATTCCTAAGACTAGGTAAATAATTGTTCGTTTACATGCTTCACAGGTATTTTAAGGGTTAGTGTTACTAACACTAACACAGTTGACCCTTCTCACTGGACCACTCAATAAATGCAAAGAGCCAGGATGAGAGAGAAACAAAAGCTTAGGCAGACCACAAACAGTGAAGGGGTCTACATTCATAACAATGTCAGGATGGGTGTCCCCAAACCGTGCTACAAGCAGCCTTTAACAACAGGGTGAAATGCCTCGCTGTCATCACCCAGACTGAGAAACTACCATGTGTTTCAGCCCATAGCACCTCTGGCTGGGCTCCAGAGGTAGCAATAAATGGAGCAGCAGAACAAGCTGCTCTTGAAAGCTACAAGAAATCTATGATAGGGACGGCAAAATAGGAGGGGTGCTTTAGGTGTTCGTGTGCTGCTGCTGTGGAGGGGGCTCTGCATGGCAACTGCTGCCCCACAGCCAGTAAAGCTGCCTCAAGAGAACGGAATTTACTCGTATTTACCCATTTTTTTACCCAGCCCAGGCCCAGGGCAGCCTGAGCTCCATCCTGAGCCCCAGCCTAGCCGGATGGTGCAGGGCAGGGGGGGTTCGCTGCCCAGGGATGCTCCTGCCCTCACCAAACCACAGCTGGCGCAAGCAGGGAGCCAGACAACGCCACCCGCCAGCCCCCTCCCTCTCCTCCCAGGGTTATTGTGAGTGGGAATAATCCAGTCGGGAGGGTGTGGGTTAGGAATCGGGCCGTGCTCTCACCTGCTTCACCTGCAGGTCCACCACTTTCTGGAAGACGTGTGCCACCAGCAAGGAGATGCTGGCGATGAGCAGCGTCATGGCCAGGACCCCCACGGTGACGAGGCAAAGCGACTTCATGGCTGCTGCCGAGGAGGTACACAGTCGCCACCGCCACAGCCGCCGCCAGGCTCCGGGCCGGGCTGAGGGGGCGGGCGGCCGCCTGGCCCCGCCTGCCGAGGGGCCGG
>JAOXJK010000032.1:2068591-2089989 GCA_025774025.1 Xenus cinereus
GGTGGGTGGGCGCTGCCTCAAAAAAACCCTTCTCTAGCACGGCGCTTGGGTGACAGCGGGGGAATCCCAGCCTCCCGAACCTGCCGGCCGCAACGGGCGCAGGAAACGACACCTACGTCTGCCTCCGAAATTAGCTGCAGCAGAAGGGCCGGGAGCTGCGAGCTGCTGAGATGTCTCACCCCCGCCCAGGGGAACCACCAAAAACCCCTCAGCCTCTGACCCCATCGCCCTACCAGGTGTTACGTGTTTCTTAAAAAGCAAACCAGGTGGATTCCCACACACCTCGGGACAAGGAGGTGGGCAACGAAGCATTTCACAGACCAGGTAGAGTAATCTGAATTTTTTTAATAAATACGTATCTCACATGTACCAAAATAATTATAAACAAAAAAATGTACAGTATTTACACAATATACAATTGCTAAAAAGTGTAGCAATTATGACACACATGGTGTGAAACACACAGTTTCCAATGCCCACAGTTAACATTATTGCTACTTTCTCCTAACAGCCAGGAGGTCACCGGTCCCTCGGTTTGACTCCTCCACCCGGGACGCCCCACCAAGAGCAGCTGAGGTCGGTCAGTAAGGCCAGGGAGCGCCCAGCACAAATGAACACACGGTCTCCGAGAAGATGGGGGTTGGTTAAGAGCCTGCCTTGCCAGGAGAGGATACGCATTCCTCATGGGATTTAACGCCGCAAGATAGCTCTCTGTCACTGGCAGGTTGGATGTGCAGTCTGTTACCTTCGTAGGGTTGAGAAGATGGGCTATGTGGCTCTGTATCAAGCGGTGTGAATAATCACAGACCTCTACTGACGTTACACATCCCACTCCTGTATTTAAACACAGGCCAGAACCCGGAACCGTCCTGTTACAATTACGTATTCCTTGCTGGGCAGTGTAGTATTTCCCTCCTGGTTTTCCCCTCCACGTTGCGACTTTCTTTTTAAATGAAGAAAGTCAGTCCTTTTTCTATACATATGTACACAGTCACTTTTTTTCACAGAAAGCTCTGCTTTAATACGCCAGCTGTCGTCCTCCAATAAGGCAGTCGTCATACATAAGCTGGAAGAAAAAAACCAAAAGGCTGTTAATGCAAAACTCTTACTGGGATTACTGTATCCACTCTGGGATAACTGCCAAATTCTGCATGCCCTGACTTCATCAGTGTATAAAATTTCTACGCTGAAATGGTAACGTTTGCCATTTCACAGCACTGAGAATGTTAGAAAAACAAACGCTGGGGAGGAGAAAACCACCCATTAACTTCAATTTTGTCTCACGAGGTTCTGTAGGTGTAAGCAACAGAACTCGTGTTGCGTGAACCTCTGCTCCCTCGTGTATTTTTTACACTTTATTCTATTTATATGCTCGCCCCAACTGCCATCTTGCCGATGGCTGACAACACAACCTCCCTTTATGGGCTATTTGTACCCGTTTGTTATATAGGTAAGAGGTCACTGGAGCATGTCATCAGAGCGGCACCAAAAAAAAACTACAAAGGGCAGGGTTTTCCCTTTCTCTTATAAAGGTGCAAATAGCTACTTACTTCATCCTCTGTGAATTCGGGCTCTGATTCGCTGCTCTCCTCATCCTCGCTTTCTGGCAACATCTGCAGGTCGGCTGTGGTCAGCTGCTTCAGCTGCTCCTGTATGCTGGAGTTGTCTCTCCCCCACGTGAGCTGATAGGGGGAATAGCCCTGGTAGGTCACTTTGTTCACGTCTGCCCCGTGTTTCACCAGAAGCGACACCAGGTCTGAGTTCTGCAGGTCGACAGCCAAATGTAGCGCCGTTCTGCCATTGCACGGCTCCTGCGTGAAAATGACACAAGGTTTGGCATGTTAGGAGAGCCAGAGACGGTGCCAGACCTGTTGATTCTTATGACTATGCAGCCCTGCTCTGTTGAATTCAGGGTCTAGATTACATACCTGAGCATTTACGTCTGCTCCCAAGGACAGCAAGTATTCGACAATAGCCAGGTATCCTTCGATAGATGCCAAGTGGAGGCATGTATGTCCTGCAAAACACAAATGAAGGGAAAATTTGAGTAAGTCTAACCTAATGCTCTATCATTCAGTTAAACTCAAGATGAGAGGACAGGATGATATCTAAGTTTGTGATTTATCCGTGGCAAAAGGGTGTTTTCCAAAAGAGTTTTCCAGCTTTCAGTAAGTATGAATATCAGGGTTGGATTTTGGAAAGATTTCTTAGAGGCTTTTTTCCAGTGTTTGACTGAAACTTATTTTAACCACCAAAAAAAAAAAAAATGGAGCACTGCAAAAGTGCACTAAAAATGCAAAATTCAAAGCCATGAGAGCCAGTGAGGAAGCCTACAAGACAGTGGCATCTTAAAGAAGTCAGACACTGCTGTGTGCTTTGGGCTCCTCAACTCTCACAGGGGCGTAACGACCCTTCTCCACCTCTCCAGAGGTCTTTGTCCTCTACGGGACAACAACTCTACCCTCGGCACAGCACGACGACAGCGGTGCACAGCAGCGTGCCCGTACCATTGTAGTTGGTCGCCTGCAGGACAGCGAGGAGGTGGTGCGGCTGGCAGTACTGCGTGAGGACGCTGACGCTCCTGAGGGAGCCCTGCTGGCAGGCAATGTGCAGGGGGGTGTTGCCTCGGAAGTCCCTGATTTCCAGGTCGCTCCCAGCCTTCAGAAGATGCTCGGCAATTTCAGGCTGATCGGTGATCACTGCCAGGTGAAGAGGAGTCTGCAGGCAACAAAGGAAAGGCAGACCTGTGAGTTACACCGCAAGCTCGGCGGCAACGTATGGACAAGCAGACCCCTCGACCGCTTGGAGATTTGGGCCCCCAATTAAAAACACACCCCAGAAACTCAGCTCTTTATGCTTCCCAACACGTTGCATAGTTGCCCTTTAGTCTAGAAGTGATGAACTTAGGGCTCTCCGGATACTGAACGCTCAATCCACGTGAAGGGTATCATTAACATCCCAATGAAGAGAGATGCAACCCATTGCATCATATTTTAAAAATGCGGGCGTTAAATGGCACTCTCGGAGGAGAGGAAGCATTGCACCAACACTGGCCGGAGCCAGCTGGGGACTTTCCTGAATGTAGCCTTTGATTTACTATCCATCAATTAAAAGGAAAATTTGAAAGGACTTTTGGGGAGGGAATTCCCCAGAGGGCTTTTGTGGGGGTGGCGGGAGGGGGCTATCCAGATTTGGGGCTGCGGAGGTGCAAGTACCTGGCTGAGGTTGTTCTGGAAGTTCAGGAAAGCACGGTCCCCGGCCGTCTGCCGGATCACCTCCAGGCTCAGGGCTTTCTCCTCGTGAATAATCGCCAAGTGGAGAAAACTGCAGGGGCAAAAAAAAAATTAAAAAAAAATAAATTAAACACGATCCACGCTAAAACCTCCCTAAACCCCACGTTAAACGCCCCCCAGGCCCCCCCCGGGCCCGGGGCAGGGCGATGGGCGGGTGTCGCAAGCCGGGGCTTTCGGCGGCCGGGGTTTTCCGCCGCCGCGGAGCCGCCCGCCCCGCAAGGACGGGAGGGTGGCGGGGCCGGGGAGCGGCTTCTGCGGGGTCCCGGGGCGATGGGAGGGACGGCGCCTCTGCCTGCGAGAGGTTTGGTGACTCTTGCTCAGGGCAGCAGGTTGGTGGCCGTAGCCTGCTTACCAGGAAAGAGAAGGATCTACCCCAAATTAATTTGGGTTTGTTCCTGCCTGCAAGAGGAGCTGCCGCTGCCACGGGCGAAATCTTCCTGTCTGCTGTGGATGGATCTGCTAGTGCACGTCTCTCCATGCAGCAGGCATCTTTAAAAGGTTTTCTGGAACACAAGCAGAAAACCAGCTATTATTATTCATAGAATCATAAAATCATAGAATGGTTAGAGCTGGAAGGGACCATAAAGATCATTCTTGAGCGAGATGATTAGGGAAAAATTTGTAGGGAACCTGAAGTGCCTGCAGACTGAATTAAGCTTCACAGGGATCAGATTCTGCCATAGTTTTTAGCTGGGCCCATTGCAATAAGACAAAGGGTAATGGCTTTAAACTAAAAGAGAGTAGATTTATACTAGATATAAGGAAGAAATTTTTTATGCTGAGGGTGGTGAAACATTGGCCCGGGTTGCCCAGAGAGGTGGTCGATGCCCCATCCTTGGAAACATTCCAGGTCTGGTTGGACAGGGCTCTGCTCACGTCTCTGCATGTCCCTGCTCACGGCAGGGGACTGCACTAGATGGCCTTTAAAGGTCCCTTCCAACACAAACCATACTATGGTTATACGGTAGTTCGATACAGTTCAGCTTCCACTAAGTTAAGCCACTTCCACCCAGTTAAGCCACTCCTAAGAAATAACATATTTGACGTACCCATTTCTCTTCAAAAGACAGTGGGTACTATTGTTCCAGCTTCCCACCCATAATCGCCTCCTGGTGCACGGCTACCAGAGGGAAAAATACCTGGAACAGAGGCTTTCCTAGCAATTGATGTCGTGCTAACTGCTTTCCATCACAGCCTTCGTAAGGAAAGCCCCTGTGATACAGGGCTCCCGTCCCATCACCATAATCAAGCTGCCAGCAGCACCAGCGTTCCGAAAGTCATGAGTCAGTGTCCTCTCCTCTTGCCCTTCCAAACCATGAGGCTGGCAGCTTGCCATCGTCAGCCTGACCCGACTAATGCCTTCCTTAGAGGGCAGCCAGGAGACCATCAGGTGGATTTCCTGCAAAGGTGGACTGAAGCGTTTTCATTCATAAATACTACTTCCTGTAATTGTAATTGCAGTAACACTGTTATGTTACTCTGTGCATTTTTCTTTTGCTTATGAAAGGTCACATTTCACTGTCGTTTGTTTGGAAAACTTGAATTTTTGTGGTTCCACCCATGCAGTAAAAAAAAAAAAAAAAAAAGATTGTTTTGGCAGCTTGTTTTCATTTAGATTCCTACTCCGAAGTGGTGCTCTTAGCTCTGTTTCATCATCATCTCTCCAAAAAGCAAGCAACAGAGGAAATAATCAGAATCTGTTTTTGAAGGGTAATTTAACTACACTAATAGAATTCTCCCCCCAGAAAAAAATCTTCCATGGGAATTCTCTCTCTGAAACCATAAACATTCCCTTAAACTGTAAAATATTGGCTTTAGGTGGGAATCAGCTGTAGTGACAATTTTTATAAGTGGATGCCTCCCCCTGCAGCACATTAAACATATTTTCCATTGCTGCTGAAGCAGTGGAGTGCAGACCTCTTTCTCATCTCACCTAAAGTAATTTAACTGCTCTGTGACTTCTGTTTCTTAGTGATGATATCCTGATGCATGCACTCCAATGTAAGCAAGAAGCCAACCAGGTCCATTGTCTCTATATCAGAGATAAATACAGAAGAATAAGAATAAATAGCAATTCTCTAGTTATGCAAAAGCCATTTTTATCTACTTTTCACAGCCATGAAGCATCTTTTATTAATGATGTTAAAAAACATGCTGTTTTATCTGAGGACTGAAACCCTGGAAAATCAAAAGAAAGGCAGGATATTTAAGGAATTCCAGCAAGCTGAGATATCCTAAATGGGAGATACAATATTTTTTTTCAAAGGCTAAATTTGGTTTGCTACCTCAATAGAGAAAGAATTCTTGCAGTCCACAGTACCACTGAAATTCTTTTAGCTGAACCCTGGCATGAATATTTATAGATTGAGCAATGATTTTTGCAGAGCTTTGGTTTTGCTGAATTCAGTGTTTTGGCGTATTTTTTTCATAGAAATCTACCTATGTGATGCACAGAACTAGATTGTTTCTCCATACAGATTTTCTAAATTCTCAGTGTGAATTATTTTCTTGTTTGGGAAATTACCTTAGGAAATCAAGAAACTGCTTGCTAGCAATGATACATCTAAAACATTCCCGTGAAGAGTGACTCCACCTCTGAAGTGCAGCATGGGAATGCAGTGGGTGCACTGCTGGCTCAAGGCACAATACTGTGTCATAATTACAAATCCCTGAAACAAGCAGAGGCATATCTTCCCATTCCAATATCACGATGACACTACAAGAGGAAAAGAAAGATAAGGCTCACATTCAGGAAAACATGTAAATGTGCCTACCCAAAGAAGACTTCACGTCCTCATTCTTTCTCCTTTCTTACCCCTTCCATTAATCTCCCCTTTCCCAACTCCTTTCACTTTTTTACTATTTAATTTGCCATTCCCAAGAATCTCCGCCACTTAAATGACAGTATTTACAGAAGTTCATGACAGTTACTCTGCTTATGTGCTACATCATTGTCTTATCTCCATTGTAAAGTCTTGGCACAGTTTTTTCTTTTTCTTTTATTTTCTCATCACAACTGGGATCCCAGCCTTGGTGGGTGCCTTGCACTAACACCATAAATACAGTAAAAATAATGGGCAAATCCTACTCTGTAAAACATATCAGGTGCCAGCTCCCAGGCTGGGGTCCCACTGAAAATTGCTTAGCAAAAACCAAAAGGCAAACTGATACCTGGGACAGATTGTCCCTTCCCTGTTGAGTGCCATTCCTCACACTTGATGGCAGAGGCTACAGGTCTGCGTGCACAATGTTGGAATCTGTAGGAGAGAAGCAAATCAAAATGGATGCATGTTGCCATCAGGATCCCCTTGGAAATGCGAAGTTGCAAGGGGTGTGGTGGGCAGGTAAATCAGAGAATGTCGAGTTGTTAGGGTCTGGAGAAACCTAGCTGTGGGAGAACACACCGAGCAAAAGGTCATGGAGCCTGCCACAGAAAGCTGGTGTCTCCTGTTCTTCCCTCATCACCCCCATACGCTGCTGGGCTACTGCAGATTTGCAGTGTCTTACGATGAAATGGGCAAGCTTCATGCACCCAGGGGAACAGTTCAGGGCCTCTCCTGATGATTTCCGTGTGGCAAAATGATTCGAGAACCCTTTTTAAAAACTAAACCATGGATGAAATAGTCCTGTTCCAGGCACTGGGAAAATCTTTAAGAAATATAAAAAGTCATTACTTACTGAGGTAGTCAACATGGCTTCTTCAGTTTGTGTAACACCAGGTACTTGGCTCCTTGGGGTCTACGTAAGGAAAGAAAATGCTTATCAAGGAAGGAATTAGGAAATCATACAGCACCGTATCAGTCAAATCAGAACAGATCCCAGAAATCCTTAATCCTGCTCCTGTGATTTAGTAACTACTAGACCTTTCTTTAGTGAATGGTTTATGCTGGCCACAATAAAGGGGTGGAAACAGCAGATAGGAAGGATAGGATATTTTTCGTTGTCTCTTTGTGTGCACCCCTGTCACTTCATGGATCTCTGGTCTTCACCATCCAAGATAGGAATCATGCTTGTTCCGACTTCAGACTTCAGTGCTACAATGATCTGTCACTGTTGACAGACCTGTTCACACCAGGTCTAACTGGATCCAAATCTTGCATTGTTTCCTTTAGGAGCTGTGACCTGAAGGCAAACAAGAGACATGAAATGGCCTTTCCAGAACCAAGTGTAGTTTCATCTCAACAGTGAGAATGCAATTGTAACTAGAAAAGTGTTTTACTGAATAAATACTCTACCAGTTTCTGTCTCATCTAAAATTTTGGTAGACTTGTCCACTCATCTCCTTCTGCTGCATGGTTTTTGCAGTCTGCTTTCATCTATGTATCTGTGGTGCTCTGTTTACTTCCATCTCCATCATCATCAGAAGAAATTCAGATGTAAATATTACAGGGACTGACATCTTCTAGTTATCAAGAATGGTGCTTTTATGAAGGTGGGGCATCCCTCTCTTTTACATACTGTCAGGAATTTAACCCCTGGCTGCCATTTAACTCAGCCCAGCTCATCAACAGAACATAAAACATATTACAGTTAACTTGCAGGTCCTTAACATATCAAGTTTCCAGACAGCTCACCACAAAGAGCCTCTGCTGGCTGGATGTTTCACAGCATGGGCCGGGGAGGACAGCAGAAGCAGCTTTCCATGCGGTAGGCTCCCAGTGTTAGAGGAGCAGCTCTTGGGAAACACCCAAGTGCATGAGCAATACAAAAGGAAAATGCTTTCAGAGACTTCCTTCTTCTGCCTTTCATGCGCAGCTAATACACATACTTGTTATCAATGAATTTACACATACTATGTATGTTTCTAGTACTGTATGCATAATTAATAAAATAATAATCTAATTATAAGATACTGATTTCAGCTGAGAGTTGAGAAATTTCTGAAAGGTTTGTAAGTGGGTAGCAATCAAATTTCACTGTGCTCATGCTTTAATTTATTCTTCCCACACAGTATAAATTAACTGCTGGCAGGAAAGTAGTTCACTATAGGGCAGAGCTACCCTACAATTACCAGGTGCGACAGCGACCTTGGAAAGGTCTGAGAACAAAGTTACTGCCTGTGTAACAGCAGCCTTTGCTCTCGGTGTAGCTGCATAGGGGTGCACATGAATTAAGTGCATCAGACAGGCCAGGCTGGGATTTGTGTTTAGAACACCGCTTCACTTCTAGATTTGGGACAATGACTTTTTAGGAGATGAGAGATTTGTCTACAGTGCTTGGTTTTGCTTCTGAGGAAATGAATACTTTTAACTCTTACGAGAACAGCAGCAAAAATGTTCTTCCTTCTGAAATGTGGTCCTGCTTGACTCTCATGTTTTTGACACTCTCCAGCTAAATAACCACAATCCTCATGAACTGTAAGCCACACACACATACCTTTACACGCACGTCATAATTGTGATATAGATCATGTAGTACATTTTAAAATTACACACACACAACCATATTCTTCATAATCTGAGCGATACCCAAATTAGCAAGTGCAGCGACTCACACCCATCAGCTACTTCTGGTTTGGTTTGCTGCTGCCCTGACTCATCAGCTGCTTCTGCATGTAGAGTCTCATGACTCAGAGGCTCTACGCTGTGCCACCTGCGGAGGAGGACAGAGCATTGCTTCAGGCCACCTTTTCCTTACTGTTCTTTTCACCCAGATTTCTCTCCTCACTCAACTCCACTCTTCCAAACTTCACCCTGAATGTAAACAGCCCCCATCCTCTTCTCCCCACTGCATTGAGCACCGATCCACACTAAGTCCTCTTTACTCAATTGCTCATCTGATTTTCACCACTGTCACTAAGCAATGCTAGAGCCCTCACTGCTGAGCCACATGTCCAAGGAACCATGCTAGGAGATGGGCAGTGGAGGAAATATGCTGTGGGGTGGGAGAATGTTACTAGTGGCTGTGTCAGATAAGCTATGACTTGCACCAAGCTGTTAAACAGAGATCTGGCTAAGAAAGGAAGGAGAGAAAGCTGCAGGGCATGTACTGGATGGGAGACTGGCATGTGGCACTGTCTGGATAACCTAAACAGCGTAACAAGTTTGCTGAGGACCTGGCTTGCAGTGCCAAGCCCGTCTAATCACTACATCTCCTACTGTCCAATCTTTACTACCTTAAATCAAATTATAGCTGTTAGACTGCATATTCCTCCAATGCAGATTGCAACAGTCAACAACCAAGTGCTTGATCTTATAGTTTTGCACATTAAGTCCTACTCTCCACCCGCTTTCTTCCCTGAGGACACCTCAGGTCATAGGAGGAGCCATTATGGGTTAGACAGCTAGAGCCCAGGGAGACAGAACTTCTCCAAACCCTCGGTTTTCTATACAGCCCTGAAGCAGCTCCAGGACCAACCAGGTTTGCTTGTTCCATTGCTGATAAGCGCTGCAAACAGCCCTGGACTGCTAGGAACACCCTCTGCACTCCAAGGGACAAGCACAAGTGCTGCAGCACCCAGGGAGGAACCACCCTCAGTTATTTCACTCTGATTTGAAAGATAGTATCTTTCCAGAAGTAAAGACAATGTAGTTGTTACTATTCTTCCTTGAAGTGAGCATCCACCCAGTGCTTGAAATGCAAAACCAGTCCAGGACTGTGTTTCCTCTTGCCTTATAAACCCTCTGCCCCTCATTATTACTTACAAACAGGAAGCCAAAAAAGCCTGAATCACCATAAAAATATATCTCTGGTCTTATTATAGGGAAAGCTATAAGGAGCTTGCAGGTTTCTGAGACACCTTGCTAACATGGTCAGATTAGTCCCACAGGTCAGTTACTGAACCAGTGCCACACTTTCCTGTCAATATAAGACTCTGGAGAGCAGAGGCTTTGCCCTCCAGCCTTGAAAACATCTCATGGTAACCCTGAACATGCCAGAAATAGTAAAGAATCTCTCATTCAAACAGACTAAGTGGTGACCGTATACTTTTTCCTATATTATGACCCATACAACTCCTAAAAATGTGAGGATTAGTATACAACTGCCAGTGGGACTCCAGGGCTCAAATCCCACAGCAGTGGATGAAAACTCTGGCCTCTGACCCAAGCCCTCTGATTTGACAGGAGCTTTGTACATAGCACCAAAGTGCAAAGCAAAGCACAAGTCAATTTATTTTGTAGTGCTGCCAAGTGCATCTGTTCACTTCGGCATTTGCTGGCGGGAAGGGAGGGGACAGAGAGAGAGACCTGTTATGTTTATTTGCCTCATTTTGGATTCAGCCTGACTGAGCACAGTTTCAGTAATCCATACTCAGTTTTAAGTGAACTGTACTACAGAGGGCAAATTTAAAATTAGCAAACCAATGGCACACATTTCCCTGACCTGTGAGTCATATGCCACATGAACGCCACTCCGACCTTACAAAGGTGAAGGATGCTCCACCGGAATATGATAGGACAGACTCTGGGGAAGCGGATTTGAAATGTGTTGTTGCCACATCCGTGCTCAGCGCTCCACATCAGTCTTCTTTTGAAGTCAAAGACAAACTTTCCGTATACTTCTGAGGGACCAGTTGACATACTACTTTTGAAAATCCCACTGCAATGCTCTAGGAGTCTTGTTTGTTTTCTTTTCTTAGCCTATGCTCAATTTCTTATTGATCTGAAAGAATTCAAGAGCAGATTCTGGAGCTTCAAATGTCTGCTGTTGCATTAAAACCTAGATGTACACTACCTCTACATACTATTTCACTGAGTAAAAGTGGAGGTCTTGCATAGTAAGCAAGAGATTTTTACAGTCGCTGCTAACTGCAGTTGCCTGTTCCTGTGCATTTGAGGGAGACTGCAGACCTACAATCAGTGTCTGCTTTGTTTTGAGCCCGTCTTATGTCACAGGCTGGTATTTTCCCTTGTTCCTGAAATAAACATAGGTATTGGAGGCTGCAATTAGATGATTTTGCCAGCCCGCATTACATTATTATTTACTCAGGCAATAAACTAACTCTAATTATAATTCTGAAATGTAAGTATCTTTTAGCAGGTGGCATCAGTGGAGCACGAGCAGCACAGCTGAGCTCTCTGGAGTCTTAGCATGCACAAATCCTGCCGCCTCAGCCCTAAAGTGCACCACACTTATTGGCACAGATGAGGCAAGAGACCAAAATGGCTCACAATGGGAGTCCCTTCCTGATTCCCAGTATCTATTGCACTTAAATGCAGGCTTGGTAGGCCCAGAAATAAGGCTAGAATGAATCATTCTTAGCTAGCCCCCAGCCCTCCTCCCAGCTAGTTGGTGGCAGCCGTTAGTAAACAAATGCTTTGTATGTCAGGCTTGATACAAATAGCTGGTGTCTACCAGCTTATACAATGAGGCTGTGTGTGTCCCAGGGCAGGGCAACACTAGCTAAAGGCAGGATAGGCACTAGCTTCCCTGGAAATGTGCCAGACGGCAAAGGTCTTAAGTGGCCAGTGCAGGAAAAAGACGGAGGAAACAATTTTCAAAGAGCCCAGACCAGAGAGTTAAGGAAACAGGGGGGTCCCTAGGGTCCTAATCCTGGTAAGGAAGCCTACGGGCATCTCCTTCCTGTGGTTCCCTTAGGATCTGTGCGCATGCACAGATCTGGAACGAGCTGTCCCCTTCAGCGGATGTAGTCCATCACCCAGCCCCACCCGCGGAGGTGCGGAGACATGCAGCAGCAGGTCAGTGGCTCAGAAGCACTGCCCCTCAGTCCCTTCTGCGGCACGCAAAGCTTCGGCACCACGATGTGACGAGCGCCTGCGCTTAGCGGGATTTTATTCCACTACAGTAAACGAAGTTCACCAACTGCTCGGATGGGCAGGTTGCCAGCCTCCCTCTAGGAGTACAACTGTTCACAGCTGTTGAAGGCAATGCTGTGTTCAATTATTTGCACCCTTTTTTCAACACAAAAGTGGCACTGAGAAAAAAACATTTTGGGGGAAGGAGAGGGTGAATGCTGCCCAAGAACCTGCCTGTCCACCTCTACCTTCCTCGAGAAGGCAAACGACCCAGCACACTTTTGGTATTTCTAGGCCCATGCATCTTGCAGAATCTAGCTCATCTGTCCCCGTTCCTTGTCAGACCCTGGGCAGCAGCCACAGTGCAATGTTGCACTTTGTTGTGCCTGCTGGCCTCAATTTTGAGTATTTAATGTCTTGTGGCCAAAAGCAGTGCTGTCCCTAGGATGAGAACCATCAAGTTAGACCTTCAGCGCAGTCTGCAATACCTTGTATAGGTTATCTGTGTCCCTTGATGCTGTAGGCAGGGCAAAGCAGGGAATACTTTGGGGAAGCAAAGAAAAAAAATCAACCCCTGGTTGGTTCTAGCATGTGACCTGGGTGTCAGGATGGAGTCACTGCATCAAGTGCTGGCTTGTTAAGCAGAAATTACTGTCTCATGTCTTGCGTTTTCCTCTAACATGACTGGGTGGGAAAGGACTTCATGCTTTCTCCTGTCATCAGACTGAAGCAGCACATGACTAAGTGACCAATGACATCCTCCTTCAAACATTTAACCCAGGAAAGAGGAACTTGCGGGAACAGTTTCAGAATAGGGCATGCAGATTTGAAAATAGGGCATGCTGTATTTGAAATACAGCAGAACTGTATTTCAATTAAGATACCCCCATGCAACTCTGTGATACCAGATCTGTAATCAAGCCTGTTCGGGTTGTGAAGATAAACACACTCTACCACCAGAGCTTATAGACCATTTAGGAGAATCCTTTCCCAAGAGAGCTGTAAAGTCCTTGTGTGGTAAGCAGTGAGGCAACACAGAAAGGAAAAAAAAAAAAAAAAAAGCAAATTCAGGTAATTGGGAGCTTCATTTTGAATTTGATCATGTGATTTATAAAATGATCTAATCGCTTGTAGCTTTCAGGAAAGCATCATCTAAACAAAGGGGGCATGAACACCCATATTCAGAAATTCTATAAAGGTTTGGCCTAAGCCACCTGCTGAAGATGAAGAGTATCTTAACCTCCTGAGAATGAAATACTTGCATTCAGTGATACATGAAGAAGTGTAGAAGAATATACAGCCAGGCTGGGAGTGAGGAAAGTGCTTGTCAAAAGAAAGACCCCTCTGTGACTTATTTCTGTTCCACTCCTCTACGTGTCCTTGGCTCATGTGATACTTCATTTAGATAAACTTCAGACAAAACTTAACAAAATCCTTCTTCAGAAAAGCAGACTGTTATGCCTGGCAGTGAATCCAAGGGAATATTTGAGAAGGTATAAAAGCCATATATCTATGAGCTCGTCAATGACACCAGTGACATGGCTTTAAAGGCTCCTTCAATTATGACAAAAAGCTTCATTTCACAGTAAATAAACATCACAGCTAGGCTACGAGAATACACATGGGATGCTCCAGCCAAAAAAAGTCATTTGCCTGTAAAGCTTGCCATCATGAGTAACATGCTATAAGAAAGAATGTAAAATGATACCACACTCTACAGCAGCTCCCTGCTGAGTGTCCTCTCAGAGATGTTCTTTCCTAGGAGCTAAAAACACATTTCTGGTGTTTTCTCAGAATCAACTGTTTTCTCTCTCCAGCTTAGAAGATAATACCTGTCAGCTACAAACAAAGACATCTTTTTTTTTTTTTTATCACAAAACTCAAGCTTGTATTTGTCTTCTCAATGCTCTTCAGACTTTGGACTTTTCTCTGTTAAAAGTTGGTTCAAAATAAATATTTGGATGTCTTTTATGCTGCATTTTTCTATGCCTGACAATGTAAAGAATCTACATGAAGTCAAAGCATAATGTCTCTAGAATGTTAGACAACCATGGGAGTCTAGCACCATGAATTTGCTGAAACATTTTATTTATGATTCAATTTCTAGAAGCTATTGGGTACCACAATATCAGTGAACCCTGAATGAGCTTGGCAAGCAATAAGCTCTACCTCAAGAAGGAATTCCAAGTCAGATTACCATGGGTAAATAGGAAGGAACAGCATTAGGCCTGATAGATGTTTTGAGTCAGCTAAGCAAGGATGAAATGCATTATAATATCGAAAAGTACTAGAACAAATTCAGAATCACAAGCTGTTTCCTTGAAAACTCATGGAAACCTGTGTACTTCCAAAGATTCTATTCAATTTGCAGATGACACCCAGTTAGAAAACACTACAAAGGTATTGAAGGGCTTCAGATGGATTCAAAATGATCCTGAGATGTTGGACAACAACTGGAAAATAAGAGAGTGAAAAAACCAGAGCTGAATGACTTCTCCCAAGCAGAACTTCTCAGCTGCATGAATACCAAATGAGGAACAACTGGCTAGGCAGGAGTCCAGCAAGGGAACGACACAGGGATTTTAGTACATTATAAATGTCAGCAACGCCCTGGTTGTGCCAAAAAAAAAAAAAAAAAGGAAGAGTCCTATCATGAGAACAAAGACAAACATGAGATAACCCTCTGTACTTCTCAGTCTGGGTAAGACCACCTCTGGGGGTAATGTCTTTGTCCAGGTTTGGTTACTGTTCTTTAAGAAAGGTGTAAACAAATTCAAAAGAAAAAGGGAAGAGCTATAGGAATGATCCCACACCTATGATCAACATGTCAAGATGGAGCAAACTGAGTTTCTAATACAGATAAGAGGTATCTGAGAACATGCATAAGAAGCTCCAATAAAGTGAAGGATAATAAAAAGAAACTGGAGATAGTTTGCTTCCCATGTTTCTTTGGGACAAAGTGAGTTCAGGGGAAGCAGACAGATTTAGGTTAAAAAATAGCAATGATTTTCTAACAGAAAGGACAGTTTAATAAAACACATCATCCAGAAGGCTCTGGTTTATCCCTCTTTCAAGATCAGGTTACACATTTACTAGCAGGTTGATGCTGTCCTATGGCAGAAGGGTAAAACAGACCAGCACTTCTTGATTGTTAAGATAAAAAGTTTTTTTGAAAAGAATCCATGGACCCTCTTGTATTTTACAATTACCTTGGTGGCTATGAAGAAAAAAGCCCTTAAGATACAGCTAAGCTTTACTGTCTTAAAATACTTTGATTTTACTATTAGAATTATAAACCTTTGAATTTTTAACTGGCAGTATTTGGGAACCTGTGCCTGCTGACAGGCAGAAACACACTTGCCATCCATGTGGGTGTTGGAGGGGAGGAGGTTAAAAATAAATGCATTCATGGATGACCTCCAAGCCACCAGCAGCCTACAGACACCAGCCCTCAACAGGACTCCTGAGGTGCCTTTCAGCCTGTTGCCTTTGATTCTTTGGACACAAGGAAAAGCTCTGATGGTGCCTGGCTTTCCTTCACTATGACTGTAAGCCATATAGACACAAATGCTGATTCATTATGAGAAACAACTTTTCCCTCGTCTTCCCTGGGTGCCTTCCAGATTTTAATGGCTGATAATGTAAAACAGGTCTGGATCTGGCGTATCCTCATTATTAACCGCTCTGAAGACCGGTTCTGAGGACGGCAATCCCACCAGTTCTAGTCTGCCTGCTTCTCTGCTCTCCCTACATTCTTCAGTGTCTTACTGCAGAAAGCAACTTCTTGTTCACCAATCTAGGACAGAAGGTATAGAAAACGCTGGTCTTCAAAAGCTAATAGCAACTGAGAGAAACCATCTCTTCCCTGGCTGGAAGAGAAGAGCTTTTATCGTCAGACATACTCCTCCTGTGCCACCTGCTGGCTCCTGTGAAATGTTGCACAGAGAAGGGCGTCCAGTGTTCACAGATGAGATACTCGCAATTAATGTGGGAAAAGGATGGTACAATCAGGGTTACAATTTCTTCCTGGAGTGTGATGCAGGTCCAGCGTATATGAATATTCTGCCCTTCCCATTTTTGCACCTGGTTGGGTGCAATGCAGAAAGTGTAAAGCAACTGCCAAGAAAACCTCCATGGCAGCAGAGTCTTGAATTTTAGAATTTAACCTGGCTTCTAGGGAAAGCTACTTTAGGCTTAGCTTTGTGAGCTGTGGTTAAGATATCTGTGAGATGTTGTAGTTCCTTTCTCCATCTCCTTTTAGCTCTGCCTTTGGGCACATCTCACTGGGAACAGGAAGAAGAGATGAACCAAATACTTTACTTCTGTACTTGCTTCCACAGCTCCATCTGTGCTTCTCCCTTCTCACTATATCCCCTTCCTCCACTCTACTGTGCATCCTCTTTTACTACAAGCAAATATGACCATTTCCAGTTAAACTGTCTACTCCTTTGGCTGCAAAGAAAAAAATTACTCAATTGCAAGTGGCTGGGTTAGAAAACAAAAATAGTGGACAGGCCAGAAGTCTTCTGTCTAGTATTCTTCACACTGAAAGAATCAATGGTACTCAATATGATTATACTTTACTGCTCCTGCAAGGGGTAACTAGAAAAGCACACGTATGCCTCACTAGTAGTTGGTATCTGCTCTTTCAATAGGAAATATGATTAAGAGAGTTACTACACATTTATTCCATATTTTTCAGGAACCCCATCAACCCAAAGTTGTTAAGAGCAGATATGGCACTTGGTACCTTGACCCTAAAACACGCAAAAAGCAAAATATGGGCTAACCTTTAATGGATCAGAAAGAAACAGGCAATGGTGTTCACAATGTTACACCATCACCCATTAAGAAGGCACCATAAGCACTGTGTACCTCTGACACTGAGCCCAGTGAGTTAACGACTACAGGGCAGGTAGGTCATGGGAACATGCCTGTGCACCACTTGCGGCGAGAATAAGAGGCATAATGTCTCTTACTATTCACCTGACTGGTGACACTGACTGCCTTGTTTTTTCAGTCTGTGACAGTGAGAATCCACAGTGTAAGGCTGGCGATGACCAAACACTGACAGCTGTTATCAGAAATCTGCTACCTGCTTCCAACCTCATCTGTGATCTGTTCTTCTTTCCCTCCTCAACAGAGCTTCATGAAAGCTCTGGGTATTTACACATGTCCTTATGCTCAGGGAGAGCTCTCTGCGAATCTCCATAGAGCTTCCCCTGTCAAACTCTCATTCTCAAGCTGGCTGTGGAGCTTCCAGATGCCCCACTAGTACTGCCACAGGGAATAACAGGGCTCCTTAATTTGCATTTCTTTTGTGTTTGTTCATGTTTCCATTTTGTTCTATTATAAAAGTAAAACTGGAAGAAGTACTGTAGACACACAAGGCTTGTGTAAGAGCAGTACTCTCCAACATCCCTAATACAGCAGCTGTGGATACCCTGGGATCTGACACCAGCCAGGCTCAAAAGGGCTCCATAAACAGCATCCCCTACTGCCACTGTCAGAGCCAGAACAGTGGGATTGATACACTACGGGTCTGATTCAGCGGGGCGTTCCTCACTTGCTCTTAAGCTACAGCTGAGATTCCCTGTCACCACACTAGATGGCACAGTTTACAGAATAAAATTCAGAAAGTTCGTTTGAGATAGCTGTTATTAGGAAGTCCTGGCCCACGTGCACTATGGCTGTAGAGTTGTTTGTAGAATTGTAAGAGTAAATATCCACCCCACTGTTTTGGTTTTGAAATGTGAAAAAGAGGGCAGGTTTGAGGCTCCTGATCTTAGGCCAGTCAGCTGCTAAATCTGCAAAGTCACATGTAGCTTATCAAAATACGGTCCAGCAACTGCTACCACATTTACTGAATATACAATGGTACAATGAAGCCTCAGTGTTCACAGAATACTAACTTCCAAACTAATGCCACATCAGAAATGACTGCATGAACAAACTAAAGTCTTGAATTAATTAGAAACAGAATTGGTAGTGTCCCTGAGACTATGAGAAACAGTTTCCTTGCCCCTTTATTGTACTGTTGCTTTGTTTGGTTCAAATGAAAGCTTTGAAAAAATACAAGGTAAATTTTAGATCATTTCTGTTAATCTGCTTTGGAGATTCTCTTAGGAGGCAGAGGTCTCCATGTTCTATAGGATGTGAGCATTTAAAGAATTCCTAGAGAGGAAGGGCTACCAAAACCGAACGCTAAGTTACCATCTGCAATGATCTCTGCATCTGCTTCAGAACAGGACAGACATCCTGTGAGCTCCTGGGCCACGACTCTTCTCACTTCTGTCCAGCATCTCTGCTTCTAACACTTGATATGTCATTAGTGACTCAGGAATTTTTGCCTTAGCATTCGCCAAGAACCCTGTTTTTAAAAAAGGAAATAGAAAATCAATTATAGACATCCTAAGAGTAGTTCCAAAGTACAAATTCACTGCTACCTGGACAGTGTATCATTGCTACAACCATGACTGAACAACGTAAGACTAGTTACATCCAGCATAAATCTATATTGCCTTTGAAAGAGAAAAAGTCTGCCTTTCCTTTAGCCACCTGTTCCTGTTTTCTCCCCTCTGTTGGCACAAGCATTTGTGTAGATTAAAAGAAACATTTTTAAAAATTTTCTGAATTAATTTTCAGCTGGATCAGCTGGATGAAAGCAAAGGCCTGCACAAAACAGGCAGTGAGGACAGGGGAGCCGAAGGGTCAGGCAACTTTTCTGCAACAGTGTGGATTTATGATGGACTAAAGTGCAATTCTACCATGAGGTTTGCAAACTATGAAGCCTTTTAAGGTCCTGCCACCCCCATGCAGCCACCGCAAGCAAGTAATCATTGATAAAGCTGAACCCCTTGTGCACAAAAACCTCCCTCAGCTTCAAACTGTGGCTATTCCACAACAGGCTACAAGGATGGCCTTTGTCTAGGAGACCAGAGCACTCAGAGTGCATTTGCATTAGTGGATGCCGATGGCATCTGGAAGCGACTGGGCAAAAATAGCACATACCCTCTGGGGACTACATAGGACTTGCGTGGGAACCTGGGATCTGGGTTACAGAACAGTCCTTCCCTGCCTGGCTGTAGCTTGTCTCTGGCGGCACCTGGGTCCTTTGTGACTCCCTCTTTTTGTAACCATTCACATGCATTACTAATAATGACAATTACTCTCTAAGCACTCAAAGCAATCTGTGTGCTTTGCTTTAGATTCATCTGCAGATACTGGGTGAAAAGAGTCTGACAACAGAAGAGGCTTGTATGAACATGGAAGATGAATAGAACCAGAGGAGACCTTTGCTCTTTTCTTGGTCATTAAAGCAGCGCTCTGCCTTTCATCACGTGCATTTTTGTGTCTTCAAAATACATTGTTCCTGAATTATTTCTGTAATAGTCCCTTCTAAACTGTGTTAATTTCTTGTCTCTTCCTTTGTAAGATGTCTTATCGAACATATTTAGGAAAAAAATACTGGGATTAGCAGCTCTAAATACTACCTCTACATCTGTGCTGAGGGCTGGCAGAAGGATGCTCTTTTACTGTAATGATACAATAATTAATAATTTTTGTCTGCTCTGCTTCAGGGAGATGACTAGGAATGTTAAATTGCAGTACACACATACTACCTAAAGAACAGTAGTGTGTAGGTGCCCTAACCGATAATCTCAGCCGAGCAAGGTGGTGTAAAAATACAGAGCATGGGACTGTCTGTTTTGAAGGGTACAAAAAAGGAATAGGAGGAAACTGCAAAAATATCATCTACTATGCAAAGAGTTTCAGTAGTTAACACAAGCCATTACAGTCAAGTGTCTGTTTTATACAGCAAGCCTAAACTGCACCTTGAAGCATCAACAGTGGTAAAAGAGAGTGCACCCAAAGCCACATTCACTGAGAAAGTGCCCAGGCAGGTCCTAGATTCTCAGCTCTTTCCTTTCACTGTATTATTGAGCAGAAGATCTGAGCAGTGCATGTTTAGCACATGCCTGAACACATCCCACACATCAAAGTACCAAACCAGATATTTTTACTTAAGCACAAGCTCAGCACTTTGTTGGAGAAGGGCTTCAGAGAAGGTGGCTAAGCTACTATGGTAAGCAAAGAAAGGAAAAATATTTAGATCATGAATTCTGTGTATTCCCACAGGCCACCATACACCGTATCCGTCAGGGAACTTCACCGCAAAGACTGCACACTTGTGCTTCTATAAATTCGAATGACATTTACTGTCCTGTTAAGCTGAGGTAGCACTGCTCTAAATGACACTGAAAGATTAAGAAGTGCACAGACTGGAAATAGACTTATTGGGACATCCACTTAGCCATTCTCTTTTCTAATGAGATAGTGGATAAAACCTCATCAGTGGACTTTAGAAATCAAGTAATAACAACAGCTTCCTTCAGATAAAGAGAATGGATTTTAAAAGACAGCAGTCAAAACTGAATGGAACTGCCTCCCCTACCTCCTTCTCTGGTGTTAATCTTTGGTGTTAATAGTCTACACTGATAAACATTTTCACAGTTTGTCACTCCAGAATTACCAATTCAAAATACAAAGTCGTAAGTTTCGTTTACTAAATTTCTTTGGTTCCTAGCAAGATTTTTCTGTATAACTTTTAAATTTTGAAATAGAATTTGACATCATGACTTCAAGAGGAAAGTGTAAAATGAAGGTAAATTAAAATAAACATCAAATATCCTCTGCACTAATGGATTCTGAAGCCCTGGTAGTCCAAAAAAGCTTCCTGAGCATAATATAGAACACAGGAGAGCAGGACAATGTTAAGAAATCCAATTGTAGTCATTAGAGTACGATGCAGAAGTTACAAAATTAGTAGTAAATTCATCTCACTTCTCAGGAATACCAGAGAAAGCCTTGATTTTCATCAGTACAAGCATTAAAAATACAAGCAAATCAGTCACCCTGTTAAGAGTATATAAATCTAACCCCACTCGCACTGCTAGAATTAAACTTCATAAACCTCTGCAGGCTCTAACGCTTGCCTTCATGCAAAAAGAGGGAAGAAACTCAAGCATTCTGTCTGCAGCTTCTCCATGTCATCTCCCTTTCTTTTTGCATTATCTGTGGTTTAAAACACTCGCAGCACGGCTACCTTGTGTACCTCGCGCGGAGTGCCTCGCTGCAGAGACAAAACGAGGAAAGGGAAGTTAAAGAAAGGGAGAGATGGCAGAAAAAGGCGCGGTGGGAGAGGAAGAGAAAGCAAACCCTCCAACTTTTTCTCACCTAACTTCTGTTGGTTTGTTGGTTTTTTTTTTTATTCTGACCCGCCTTTTCCCTCCCTACGGCCCCCGCCGGGCGCCACGGGGAGCCTCCTCCCGCCCCGGGGGCGGCTCCTCCCAGGGGCCGGGGCCCGCCTTAAAGCGGCTCCCGGGGGCGGGCTGGGGGGACGGCGGTG
>JAOXJK010000032.1:2094096-2115362 GCA_025774025.1 Xenus cinereus
TAGTCCTGCCTTGGCAGGGGAGTTGGACTAGATGATCTCTATGGTCCCTTCCAACTCCAAAAAATTCAGTGAAAATTGTAACAAATATTTCTACTGCATATTATGACTATGCTTGCGGTGTATAAACAGAAAGCTCTTTAAGTTCACCACTGAGTACACAAAACATCTGTGTGGGTTTCGGTCAGTATCTTACAGCTTTAACTGAATAGGTAAAATTTGCTGGAAAAATTAAGGCTTGGCACCTTAAGTGCATTTTTTACACTTAGCTTTTCTAACAATAAATTTAAGTAAACAGTATACCGAATATACACTTGATCTTTAGAAATCACTGAAGTAAAAGCAAAACACGTTATTTCAAGCTGTTTACAATTCTCTTTTCCAAGCTCTTCAAACAGTGAGATACTGCCAACTTAAAAAGCACTTGTCCAGTAGTCACTGCCATTTGAGTGTATTTATACACACATTGTCTGAGAAGATTAACTGTGGTATTAGATTAAGATATTCACTAGAAAGCCACTTAGCCTACACTAGAATAGATTCTCTAATGCAATGATGAACGTGTTTCAAACAGACTAACCCTGAGAAGTCTCTCAAATTAAGAACATTTTTTTTAAATTAAATACCCTGCACTTTGATCCCCCAGACAACGCATATAGTCCTATGATTGCATCATCTTGCTGAATGATCAAGCAAGGTTTCTACAAAGACCTGCACTGCACTTCTGCTTTAACCTCTAAATTTTCATGCCATTCACATAACTGTTTGCCCAGCAGCACCTGTGCTATGTAAATTAAATGTTATTTGTATGGTGAAAGCAAGAACTCTGGATTTCAGTATTATTTGAGAGGCTCATTTGTATTTTCTCTGAGTTTACAGAGGTGATTTCTCATTATTGAACAATCTATTCCCTCAAGCGTGAAGGTGGATTTAAACAAAGTTGCCTTGCTGTATAAAAATGATCATGGTAGAAAGGGCTGGTATCTGTCTAATACAGTGTCCTGGCTGTGAGACTCGTGAAGCTACATGTGAGAAACAAGCTGTTGTTGACATTCCTACGTGGATGTAACAGCCTAGCAGCCAGCGGCTGGGGCTAAAGTAAACAATCTAAAAGTAAACAATGAACTGTGTCACTCACAGCTTGGCAAAGCCAGAAAGATTGCAACCAAAATCTGCCTTTTAAGTTCACTTGCTCATACTGCTGACAACAAACTTCCGACAAACTAGACAACTAGGTTACTTTTAGGTGAAATGCAATCTACTCCGATTCGTGAAGTAGTTCGGTGTACAAATGCTAAACACCTCGCCTGGATGGTAAGCTGAGCAGGCGCCCTGAGGCTGGAATGGGTACTGGGCATAAACCAGTTTAAAAGTCACATACAGAAACTTGCATTGCAACTTGTTTGCTTCCTATTCACTTTGCTGGTGCCTTTGCAAAAACCATGCCCATCCCACATTCTCCCTCCCTGGGAGTTAAACTTACTGTCTGGAGTCTCTCCAAATGATCCATTCAAAAAAATATTAGGCTGGCATTGGGTTTTCTCTCTAGGGGACTGGTTGCCATCTGTGGTGTCCTGCCGTGGTCAAGATTTGCCTAACAGTCCTCCTGTCATCCGCCTGTGTGAGATGGAATAACAAAGTGCTGTTCATGCTGCAAAATCCAGGATGTATATAGCTGCTACAGGGCCCGCGAGCTTACGACCCTTTCACCTCGCCAGGCCAATTCTTTCCCTTCTGCTGTTGGCAGGGAGGAAGCCCAGAACTGTTCCCAAATCTGCTGGATTCCAGCACAAAGATGAGAAGCTGCCTTTTTGCTTGGCAGGTCTCCCTTCTCTCTGGCTATTTGCACCTCTCCACCTGCTCCCTTCTCTTCTCACAGTCTTTTTGAAATTCTTTTTAGCTTGGCTCCTTGAGAGTGCACTTTTCATTGACCTTTTCCAGCCTGCTGGGCTATGGGGTGAATACACGCTCTCATTCTCTGCACCTCACCCTTTTCTTAGGAAAACCTTGGTAGATCTGTCAAATATGTATAACAAGTCCAAACTGTGATACACAAGCCATCTAAAACAATCCTTTCATTTTCAATATCACCGATACCTAGGGAAGGGGAGTTGTCTTTATAACATATTAACTAAGTTTGCAACACTGTTGCAAAAAATGACAAAATCCATGGGAAAAAAAGTATCAGGAAATACAATTACCTGTACTAAAAAAATATTGTTTACAATATCTGAGGACAGACTAGGAAGAACCCACTAATCTCTTCTTCCGGCACAAGAAGACCTCAAACTAAAAAAACCCCAGAGATCTGATCTACTCTGAATATAGTTATGTTGCTTTAAAGTCAACAAACCCCAGCTTGTATCTGCATGGCTTGTGCTCACAAAGATACTTCTGCTGAGTTGTAGCTACAAATCATTGGGTTTGGACAAAATCAAGTAAGCCCCTTCAATTCAAGCATGGCATTCCATGCTGCTACAAATCCAAGGCAATAACTGCTTTTCAGAAAGCAGATAATGAGGAAAAACACTAACACCAGAGAAGCTGCCCCACCAGCACCTCCTCCTGACCCTGGGGATGGTCCACTTTTCTGTGCTTGGGTACCCATTTATTGCAGAGTCATCTCGCCCCTTGTTTTGTTAGAACTGAGCAAGGACTCCCCTGCTCCCAGCCCAGCAGCTTCCCTGACCAACATCTCAGCCAAAATCTTCTCTTCACAAACACTCCCTAGACAAAAATCAAATGACAAATTCTGGAAAAGTACTCAATTTGGGATGAATACAAAGCTCTTCCTCCCCTTCCTTCTTTTCAACAACTACCTTGTTCCCTGAGATATTGTTAGACGCTAATGAGGCCTTAAACATCAATCTGATACTTTAGTGATCCTGTTCATCTTATTCCTTTGGAATTGTTTTTAGCATTGGATAGTCTTTTAGCTCTTTTGAACCGCATCAAGTAATTTGCCCACTGCTGCAAAATCCTCAAATGCCACAAGGAGGTTTTAAAATAAATTCATGTGTGCCAGGTGTGCTCAACACGCCTTCCGTTTATTACTAAATCTTACACTAGAAATGGCCTTTGAAAACATTATTCTTAGGCACCTGTACCAAGGGAAGGTTGTCTGTATTGGTGACTCAACTGACAGCATTTTGGAGACCAACTGAAAGTAATTTGCCCAGCTATTTTAGCAGACTTCTTAATACGAGTGGTGGAGCCTGGTATTTAAGTCACATTAGACTGTTGTAAGAAAAAAAAGTCAGTATAAAGTCAAAATGCATTTTTTTCTGCTTAAACTTCACCTATTTTAGTTTTTATGTAGGGACACGGATAGTAGTAGGACAAGAAGTCCCAAACTAGGAACATACATAGCGTCAGCCGTAAGTCAAAATGTGAGTGCTATGCTTACAAAGCTAATCCCCAGGCAGACTGTGGACTTTTCATTTGTACTATGAATCAAGCCAAATATCCCAACGAGCAGTGAAAATTACATAAAAAAATACCACTCGACGAGTCCATTCTGCTTAAAGGAATCATGGTATAGGATGAAAACTGTGCAGTTGTGCTGTTGTAGGTATGTAGTTCAACATTTTATCTCAACATTAACCAGGAGCCACGGGCAGGTTTCCTTCTTCTATTGGAAATACTTGGCAGTTCTGGGACATTCAGATGAATCAGAATTTATTGACGTGATAACATGAAGTATGGAGGGAGGGGAAACCTATTTATTTTAGAATGAAAAAAATAAAACACCCCGACAAACCCTTTCAAAACTAACTTTCTAAAAACAGGACCTGAAATGGTGTGCAAGATCCAGAACACATAGAATACTGGAACTTGAAGCACTGAGCAGTGCCCTGTGGCCAGTGTCCCTCACAGCACACAGCTATTGAAAATGTAATGCCAGTGAGAGTCTGCATTTAGAGGCATTTCTACTCCTCTGTCTTTACAGTTTTTACTTTTAAATGAGTGGGAAGTAGTGTCACGGTTCCAGGCAAGAATTACAAAACTGTAAGAACTTTTTATTATTAATCTTTAAAAATATAACATATTTTAAACACAATGTACATATGTGAAAGTAATCACTAATGTATAAGGTGTCTTCACTTTGATAGCTTTTTCTTCTTTTCCTTTGCTTTCCTTGTCTTCATTTCCTGAGTTCTGATCATTGATGACATGGCTGAAAATAGCAGCAAGGAGGGATTATCTGAACACCACCTCATGTTAAAACGACTGAGGCCTCAGGTGCAGACACCTGAAGCTTTGTAATATCCTCCTGTATGTTATACTGTAACTAACCAAGCCCTTACAAATGCAACTTTCATTTGCAATTCTTTATATGCAGGGCGTTAACAGAAAAGATAAACGTAGTTATAAACAGGCACCACCTCACCTGCTTTGTGAAGCCAAAGCACCAAATGCTGGAGCAGCGGTGAAATGCCATTGATTTCAGAATCTCTTTTATGGAATGGTGTGAAATCAATACCTTCGGTCCAACACTCATGGAAATGAGTCTACTTACTGTGTACATAAAAGGCTTTCCACCTCCCTCTTTTATATAGTAACTCTCGATACATTACAGATATGAATACATATTTTTATGTGGATATAGAAAACGGGCAAACTGAAGATGTTAATGGATGACAAAGAATAAAAATGAGAAAACTCACCTTACATCAAATAGAATAATTTGATTAGTTTTACTTAAATAAGGTCACTTGTATATCCCTGACACATGTACACTGTATGATGTGGGGAAATAATTTCTCAAATCTGTGCAGCAAGACTTAAGGGGGCAAAGGGGAAGCAACTGGAATGTGCAATAAGTAAAAGAGAGAAGAAATTCCATCTCACTTGGCATCCTGCCACCACAGCAAGTTCATCAGCATTTCACCAGTGACTTCAAAGGGAGCAGGTAGAGAACCTGGGAAGTTCTCCATTGTCACTGTGGTCATCTCAGATTTTAAAAAAGTTAAAGAGGAAAGGATATGCTTCTGAAGCCACTGCTGGGAAACTACGTTTTTGGAGTCTACTGTTGTCAGAGTATCTTTCAGTTTCCATGAAAGACTGATCAGCTTGTTAAAAATTTCATTTAATCGGATATGACAGCACACGAGGGCACCCCTGACCAGCTGCCATGTTTGAAATGTTAAGGATCTTGAAGCTTATTAGAGTTAAGGGGCTGAGCAACAGTGCATTGTGGAGTTAATCTAATTACTCTCCTAGGAGCAGGATAACGTAGAAGTGGGTACTGCTAGTAGAAGAGGCACATCTGAAGAGACCTCATGCAAACCACAGGTAGTGCTTTGGCAGGTAACAGAAACAGTTTCTGGAGACTGTGGGTATTTTAAATAAAATAGGAATATTTTTGGTAAATTCTGGCACCTTGGTGTTTTATCTGCAATGATTCCACCAGGTTTTGCAGGCTTTCCATCTTGTCCTGTAGCCTCCTAGATGTATTCTTACTCGTTTCCACAGGCTGAGAAGCTAGTGAGAAAATTATTCATCAATATATTACCTCAGATTTTTAAAAAAGAGATCATAAAATATTTAAACATTCTATCTAAAGTAAAGTTCTTAGAAAACAAAATTTCAATCAATAAAACTTCCAGTAGCAAAGAAAATACATAAGAGGACAATGTTATTAACAGAAATTTATACTTAGTGGTATTTCTATTCAAGTGAAAATACAACCACATTTCTTTTTTGCCTATAAATTACCCTATTTGGGGAACAAAGAAAAAGTGCTTTTATGTTACTAAAATAGTATTTATGCCCACAATTTTTAAGTCCCTCTTTGCCAGTAAAACTGCAAGGGTTGTACAAAGGAAAGCAGTAGTGTCAGTTGCATTTTACAGATGGAAAACTAAAGTTCAGAAAGATGCAACTTACTAAAGCCAGAAATAAAACCAGAAATTCCAGGTCTCTGAATATCCAGACCAGTGCAAAATTCAACAGGCACTGTGCCTGTCTGACTGCACACCAACACCCCCAGACTGACATGGTCACACCAGTACTTTACAAACAATTAGTCTCCTGGAGCCCCTTCTGACCAGAACTTGGAACAGTTTCATTTTTGCTGAAGTGATCAATCCTCAAATAAAAAGAGGCAAAAAAAAAAAGGAAGAAAAAAAAATCCAGAGATGGAGGTAACTGGCTGACCAAATTAAAATGAATAAACAAACCAAAAACCCCAACACATCAAAAAAAAAAAAAGAGTGATTCTACTTATCTTTCTCTTTGAACTAAATGACTGGCGATTGACTGAAAGCCACCATTGTGACCTGCTAGATCTCCCCGGTCTACATGGAAACAACTTGGGGTTTATGTCCAGTTTCAGAGCTATCCACACCACAAAGCCTGTGTGTTTCCTAAATCAGGTGCAATCCAGAACTGAGGCTCATTACAGGGATGGTTGTGTTGCTCTACAAGTTCAGAGCTTTGCATGTACTCACTCCCATACCCAGTTTGGTGCTTTAACAGGGAAATGCCATGCACATTTGTGCTCTGCTTATGAACAGGCATTTCTTAGTTGTTAAACATGCATTAAAAATACAGATTAGCTAACTCATAGGCAGTTCATCGTTGCACAGCCAGACAGCAGGGGGGAAGCAAAGGTCAATGAGAAACAATGATAATGTTCTGGTCAGGATGACTGCTCAGCCCAGCTATTTGAGACACCACTCTGCATAAAGAGAAAATCCTTATGTTTCCAAAATGCAAAAGATCAAGTGACTGAGGAGAAGTCTCTGTTAATAAAATAACAACACAGTACAGACATTCTAAAGTTAGGTTGAAACTACAAAGAAATCCCACCTGAGAAGCAGGAAACATTAGTCCTTTTGGTTATGGTTAGATTTTTGCCTATACCAGAACTAGCTTAGAGCTAGGTGTACATCTCTGTTACGCTCCTACCTGCAGTGCTTATGTGTCCTCTAAGAGAAAGGATATTTTCAGACCTTGCAAAATAGAGAAATGTAACGTTTAAAAATGGAATTCGGTCAGTATTATTTGAAAATGTTGTTGCTTACCTGCTTTTCCTATTGCATCTCCTCATTTTGGGGTCTTTCTGCCACTTAAGTGTTACAAAGCAGTCCTGACAGCCTGGCTCACTGGTAAGTAATTAATAGACCACCTTGAAAATATCCATCATCCTCACACATATTTTGTGATGCAGGAAAGCTTATTTTCATCACTTAAGAGCTACACAGACACAGCCTTATATCAGTATTTTCAGTAAAGCCTAGAACTTTTTAAAATGTGTTACAGGAATCACAAAAACTATTGCAAATATTAATATTAGGCAATTGTGTTGCCTGTTACTGCAAATATTTATGTTACACATCCCTGCAGCCTATTTACCTGAATATAGCAATTTACCAGTTCTTAAATTTAGTGGTGTATGGAATTTATCTTCTCTTCTCTTTGTACAGTACATTAACTAGCTGCTACATTTTATTCACAACTCATTTATCACAGAAAAAACTTTCTACTTGAACAGAACTGTGACAGGGTGAAGGCAGTGTGATGTAAGCAAGAACAGGTCACTTTTAGGTAAGTGGGCCAGAACCACTAAGGCAGTGCTTTAAAATGAACCATCAGTTAATTACGTTTCAATAAATTTGCACACTGTAATCGCACTCGCCAAACCACAAGTGGAAGATCAATCCCGTGTCAGCCCCGTACACCTGAGAATTCCTACTGCTTACGGTCAGCAACATGGACGGATTCCGTAAGTGATGTATTACAAAGGTACATGAAAAATAAATGCAGTATGAAGTACAGGTACCACAATCATAACCTGTCAAAGACTGCATCAGCGAATGATGGTGGGAATCCACTGGTTCCTATAGAATTGATGAATGGCTGAATTTAACTTACAGTTTGTAACCCACTTACTGTGCTAGCTGGGAAGAGACCCAGCCAAGCTTTTTGGACCAGTAAATGGGACCAGACTTACTTATCTGTGGGACTGTGTCTGCACCCTCTGGAGACCCAGCCTTCCTTGTGGACGGTCTGTGCTCTGGTGAGGCTCTGGGGCCAGCTGCAAGGTCACCGGGTGGAGAAGTTAACAGCAAGTGTACTGGAGACCTTTCTCTGTATCTGTCCTCCTGAGACACCTTCTTGGGGGAGAATGTACGAGATGCTGCTGAGAAAGTGGATGTACCTCCTAGGAGATATCCAAGCAAAAAGCAGTGAGCACATACCTGAAGAGAAACCCCACACCAGCTTTGATGTTATCTTTGTAACAGTTACAGGGTTGGTTTCCCTTCATCGCTCTCTCCTTTCCACTCTTCATTAGTAGCCAAGGTAGCAGGAGACTACAGCCTCTTTGCAAAACATGTTTGTTTCTGTTAAAGTGATTGTCACGTGAAGAATGGCCACTAAACCTGCCTAGAAGAAAGTAGGGCCTGGGTTTTTTTCTGCCAGCTACTCACTCAATGTTTATTCCAAACCAGACTGATAGGAGTATCACAGCTGCTAACAACCCAAGACTCCCCATACGCTACCTGATTTGGATCTCATTACTTAGGCATAAGAAGCAGGAAGAAAAAATGTTGCTTGCACAGGTCTGCTATTTCCCTCCTTTCCAATGACTGATTGATAGGTTTTGAATTCCTGGCAGAAAGAGAGTCATAAGGAGAAGAGACAAGGTATGCATAGAAATATGCAAAAAAAAAAAAAAAGAGCTTGCATACAACTAACGAGGGGAAGATTTACTACAATTCTCTTTTTCTTCCCACAATCTGTTTACTAACACCCTGTTTACTAACACCCCTCCTGAGATGCCTTGAAAATAATTCATGGGATTTCTAATGAACTCCCCTTTTTCAAGTACTTCTCAAGTCTTCTATGTAAAGAACACTACTTTGAACTATTTGGGAAGCCAGGAAAAATCCCTGGATGTTGCAGAAGGTTTGCTAGAAAGCTGACAGTAACTACCCAGGAGATTTTCTTTAATATTCAGAAATATAAAAAGAGGACCCATAGTAGTTACTCCTTAGGACAAACAGAGGAGTTCTAGCCTATCTCTGAAGCACAGTGGCTTATAATAATAGAGAGCAATTAAATATATCGGCATCTGCAGGAAATTTTCACAGAAAACTCACAGAATGGATCATCTACAGGCAAGAAAACAGAAGGCAGCTAAGACTAGCACCTTCAAACACTGATGCTCAAAGCCATATCCTTATATTTCTGTTTAGGTTACTAACTTCGTATCACCATGTTTTAAAAGGTACTGACGACCTAATACTTGGAAGGAAATAAATGGAATTTGCAATTACCCGATTCCTCTCAAAAGCATATCCATATTTCGAATCCTGAATACAGAATTCAAGAGCCTAAATTTAGGCACCAAAAATCTGGCAATCTTATCCATGCTAATTACACAAGACTATCACTATTCATGAATAACTACCATGAAAGATACCCATTTTAGGTGTGCTGGTTATCAGCCTCCATGGAGCTGGTTTGCAACAAGATACAGATTTTGCAGTAAATGCAATAGAGACTTTGTAGTAGCACCTGCTAAGAGCTATTTGAGTAAATCACCTAGGAAAATATACTGTATCTGGACTATATCTTCCGTAAAATTCTCTAATGTTCCAGTTCAACATTGAGAGGGGATATTCAACCTCAAACGCAGCCAGTGAAAACTTACCAAGGGATGTAAAGGGCAGGGTAACATCTTGGGACTGAGGATCTCCAGTATGTATGCATGAAGGATCCCTGCAAGCAAAACGATGGCAAAACTTGCATTCTGGGAGTACTGTGCTAAGTTTGGGTCATGCTAGGTAACCTCCACAGTGAGAATGTGAAGCTCTCATATGTAACCTTCAGATTTTATACATGTAAATAAAAAGCAAGCAATGTAAAAACATTCCAGAGCTCGCTCTTAGAGGGATCAAAGATCACAGCTTTGTTTTGTAATTCCCAGGAAGCTTTTAGCATTATGAATAAAACAATATGAACAGGCTCAGGACTGATGCTGTATTTAAAATGTCTTAGAAACCAAATTGCAAATAAGTACTTTAAGAAGCAGGTTACTCAGCTAAATAAAAGCACTTCTCACCGCCCAATAGTATCCTTTTCCACAATGCTAGTAGCAGAGTCTCTAGCTGCAGCCTGCCTGCATGGAAAAACATATTGTTGTCATAATCACAGCAAAAGCCGTGCCAGTAGGATTAATGCATTTCACATTTTTAGGAGATAAGCTTGTTTTTAAGGCAGAGTGCAACAGCAGCCACATTCTTATAGTGAAGAAAAGACATTGTAAAATTGTTATACGAGTTCACTAAAAAAAGTCTATTAGAGCTATTTAGATAAGGCAGAATAAGAAGGAAAAAAGGAAAGCAAAAGCAGAAACGCCAAAAAGCAAACAGAGGCAAATGGTGTAGTCACTTTCTATTTCCCTACCACCTAAAGCATATGAGGAACCTGGCAAACGAAGCTTTGGCAGCTGTCAGATTATCTCAAGCTAACTCAGAAACCCAACTTTCTTGCAAAAAGGCATCCTATACTGCTCCTGAAGCACATGAACGACCAGATCCTAGTCTTAGAAAGCAATACAAGTATACAGCACACAACAGCAATAACAGTCTATTACTCTTACATTGTATTTCTCATGGTTGCTGATGGTGATTTTCTCCCACCATTGCTGTATTCCTTGCCAAGATCCACAGAGGCAATGTCGTTGTCTGAACTGGTTAATTCTTGAAGAATCCTCCTTAGATCCTGCAATGGTTCCTCCTTCAAAATGCCTGGCTTGGAAGGTAGCTGAAATAAAATCATTCAGTTACAAAGTATTTATAAAGGTGCTCTTTTTTTCATACTTACATATATTCATCCAAAGTCACATGTTTTCCCCCCACCATTCTTGCCTTACCAGTTAGAAACAGGGCAGATTTTTTGTAATTTTAGTTAAAAAGTGGTGGAGGCTAGATCATGGTAACTTCAAGACCAGCAAAATACTCTCCGAATATGATTGCACTCTGGAATTGCATCTGGAAAGTTATCTAACAGATGTGTAAAGTGCCTAAATATGATTAAGGGAGAACACAGACAACATCTGTATTTTGAATAAATGTTGTAAAAAAGTTATGACTACTGTTTCAAGGTCAAAAACACTAAAATAAGCCTTTAATTATGAAAGCTTCCCTCCACCCAGTACAACCATGACCTTTTTCAGTACTCAGAACCAATAATCTTTGCTTATGTGAGAACTCTGCTTTCTCCTTTTTAACCTGTGATCCAGGTATTACTGCATGGTACAGAAACACAGCTCTAAAGACAGAAATACTAGTACATCAGGGTGTTTTCTAGGCACTCATTTCTGTAGCAGCCAAGTTGTCTGCAAATATAAACCACTTCATTGTCACAGCCATACTGTAAGATGAAGCGCAATATTATTCTCATTTTACTGATAAGGACTTGAGGCAAAGGCCTGGTTCAAAGAATTATTCTTTCCATGAAGAACTGGATTTTTCAGACTACTCAGCACTTCACATGTTCAAAGCACTGCTCCCACTGATTTATGCTCCATTTCTGAATGGAATTGGCTAGAAACATTTTGCTAACATGTATTCATTGAAAAAAAAAAAGTCATTTCCAATAGAAACACACTAGTTTCAGCAGAGCACAAATCCTTGGCTTCATAATAGGTCAATGTGATACTGAGCCAGACCAAAACCTTCTTTCCCACATTCTGGCTAAGAAACCAGGATATCGACCAGGTAGGGTCTCCATCTCAAGTGTTGGAGTTACTTCATTTTGTACAATAACTCACCAGGTAGGAACCAAGAAAGTTCAAGCAGACCCTGAATCAAGTTCTCCTACAACCTGTTAGGTTGTCACCATGGTAACACATTAAAAATCAGTCCTTTTTCCTTCCCTGTACTCAGAAGTATAAATTGAGTAACTTAAAGAAAAGAGAATGGGAGTGCCTGATGCTGCAGGGATTTCACAGAATTAAGTATCCTTTGTTCCTTGATGTAAACGTTTGTCACCACATCAGAAGTAAAACAGAAAATATTACTACAAAATATCTGCACTAACTTGTAGTCTCCTACAGACTTTGAGGTAAAAATTAACAAAAAGACCTCTAGTCCCTTTTGAAGAATTACATAAAATCTATACAGAAAATACAAAAGTTTTTGGTGTTTTTTTTGCATAAGAGGTTTGAGTTGATGCTTTCTGTAATGAAAAACCAGAAAAACAGTAGCATCTAATTTAAATCTAAATGCAGATGTACAAAAACAAAAGGAAGGAAGAGCAATGATGTGTCTTTTAGGCTAAAATTGGTCAAAATCAGTGAGGGCCAGGTTGGAGAAAGATTTAAGTACTAAAACTACGACAGGTGAATCAGATGATGAAATTCATCAGGAACTATGTACAAGTCTATTTTCACTGCCAAATGTAAGTGATTTACAGCAATTAAAGTACTAGGGAAAAAAAAAGTAAAAAACAAACTGGTTGCAGACAAGTACCTTCAATGTTAATAATTTATAAACGTTATTGGTGATAGAGGTGAGATAAATTCCTATTAAAATCTACAGATTTTTTTTATTGTTCAGGTGTTTTTTACGTATATTTTGCAAATGGAAAAAAAAGAAAATCTAAAAGGCCATAATGTATGAGAAGCTACAGAAAATTATTTCATCTTTGGTGTTAGGAATTCACTCCTGGACACTACCAAACAAGACGCTCTCCCATTTAGAAATTCCATGTTATTTTTTATGTTTGGAACATCCCTGTTTCCAATCCACTTTCCCATTTTGGGGCCAGTACTCACACAAGGGGCACAGCTGGCCAAGTTCCGGGAAGGTGGCACAACAGCAGAGTTCAGGTGGGAAAGAGGGACCACGTGCCGCAGCTTGCCTGAAGCTGACGAGTAGCCTGGGCCCTGCAGCTCCTGCAGAAAACCATTAGCCAACCAGAATAAGCACGTATATAGCTAAGGAGAATAAACGAGCAATGACAACACACCCTCTGTAATAGGGCATCTCTTTTAGTCTTTTTAGGTGTGCTAAGACATCACCCTTCTAGTGACTGAACTGGGTGCAAGAGTGGCAGCTTAATTTATTTTCAGAATTTTAACCATTCAAGTGGAGGATATCTCTAGGCCACCACAAAATTAAACTGTCTTTCAGTTCATGTACCTTTTTTTCACCCCCTTTCTTTTGCTTGAACATGGGATTCCCCACCTTTGCTGTTGTTCGTATGAGTTACTTTTTGTATTGCTTATGTAGATTTGTATTTTGAATATAACATTTTGTTTCTCACTCAAAACTGGCAACTGGGACGGGTCACTAAAATCAACGATAATTTTTTAGGACAACAACTGTTCTAACTGTACCATTTGTTTATAGTAATAGTTTCATTGCAGCCTTAATAGTCTATGGTTATAAATAAGGCAAAGGTAAATAATATTGTCTAGTAAAGTTATTAGTAAAAGATAGAGCTTGAACTAAAGTCTGGGCTCTTAATAGAGATTCTGGCTTTATATTACTGTACTATTTTCCCTGTACCCTATCTTTTGTTAATGCCATATAGCTCCACAGATGTCAATTATATGTCTTCCTTTTCCTGTCCCAGATGTCTCATGACCATATTTCCCTTCCCCTTGCCAAAATCTCTCTTTGCTTCTTAAAAATTAATGATTTTTTGTGCTAACTAATTAGCATAATCAAATTAAACTCAAGAGCCCTTGTTTCCAGACTGTATGTAGCTTTAAAACTGTTAGTTTTATTTCAGGCCTGAAGAAGGATGTGGATGCCCAAAAGCTCATTAGTGCTTTCTAACGCTAACAGCTACACTAGTAAAAAGCACCCTTACAGACCATCTCTCTCTAATTCATTTTTCATAATAATGACGTGAACATTTCTAGCTTTTATTTGCCTAGGGCCACAATAAAATGCTGAAGTATCACTGAAACCGAAGCTTAGCAGAGGAAGCATATGGTCCAATATTCCTGCGGCTGTTTAATTTTTTTGTTGTACTTACTGTATATAGTACTTCAAAGTAACTGACATTATGGACAGGACTTGTGCAGCAATGAGGCACTCCATGTGAAAAAAGGTTTCAGAATACAAACTTTTTAGAGTACTTTGCAATAAAAAAGGTTAAACATAAAGTTAGAACATGAAGTAAATGCATCTAACTTTATACCCACGCTCCTCAGTAACTTACTTTTACATCTAAAGTATGCTGCAGTCTGAAGCGCATGGCTTCTTGTTCCTGACACTGGATTATGCACTGACATTCTGCAAATTGCATGGATGCCTGTAAAAGAAGATGGAAAAGGCATGTTAATTTTGCTAACTTTCTGTGGATTAGTCTTTCCTGTTCTCCTTCCGATTAAGAAACAACAAGATACATATACAGATGCTGTATTTATTTACTGCTATCAGAATAGAAATAGCGCAAGATGACTGTTCTTGATAGGCTTACAAAAGCAACTGACTGGTTATATGATCCTTATAGCCATAAAATACAGACCATTCTATCACAGAAGGGAGCTAATCCTTTCAGAGACAGTCCTAGACATACTGAACACCTCTGGGATTAGGAAACTCAACTGTGCTAATGAGGCAAAACTATACTCTAGGTTTTTTAAATGGGGGCTGATAACTTTGTTGACCTATCTTTGCTACGCTGTTATATACTGCTCCTTCTTTTAAAAGTTTCCTTTGAAAGGTGTGAGAAAATGTAATGATATATCTATTTTTCACTGCGTGATTATCAGGATAGCAAGAAGAGCAGAAGCCCTAAGCCAAAGCACAAGGAGAGAGATCCTTACAAACCAGACGCTTTTATCACTCTAGCAGAGTTCCCTCTTTTGTTTTGTTCTCTCTTCTGTTTTAAACAAAACCTGTCTGTATTTCTGTGCTTCTTTACGACTGCTGCTGAGGCACAGGCAGGCTCCCTGAGGCACTAGGAATGTACGGTTACAGGCAGCAGCTTTTTGAACATTTAACTCCAAATCATTAATGATGAGCAAGATAGCCAATCACACTTTATGATGTTTATAAAATGGATGCTCTGCAATGGTATGTACTAGCATCCTGTGAGAAGACATAGTACGAACTTTACTGATTTCTAAGAATTGTTATTTAGTGTATCACATGTAATAGTTTTCAGTGAGCACCTGTCTCCAACCGAGTTTAGGAACAACACAATGTTCCTAAAAATTTCCCTCACCCTGAGGGACCCACAGCTGGCTAACTAAGGTCCCAGAAAGGGCTGAGCACGGACAAGTGTGTTGAGTCAGTGTGTGACCACACTCAGTTCCAGACTCCCTCGCCAGGGAAAGGAGCTGTGCCAAGAGCCAGTGGAAGGTCTGGAAGGTCAATCTACCGCCTGAAAGGTCAATCTGCTTTAAATTCCCTACAGTTTGTATTTCCATGAGCTAGTAAGGAGTAAATCAAGAATTCTCTTAATGAAAATAGAAATCTTTTACCATTAAAAAAACAGAAGACAGTCTTAACGATAGACATCTCTTCAGGTAAGTATCTTACAGTACATGTAAATAGGGCATGCTAGATACAACCTAGGTAAGAGGTCAGACGTTTTCTCTTCCCAAGTGACTGTAGAGGAAAGCACCCAGAGGTCTCACTGGACTGAAAGCTACCTAAAATTACCTTATCAAGGGCTGCCTCCATCTTAGATATTTTTTCTTTCAGACGTTTGTCTTGTGATCTCAGGATCTCCAGTTCCCCAGCAATCTTGGTATTGTCTGCTACAATACAGCTCAATTCTTTACTTAGTTTATTATTTTCTTCTCTGAGGTAACGCTTCTCCTGAATTCAAGATAAGGACAACAAAAGTAGAAGTCAAGAATTTCTAAGTACCTACATTATACATACTGGTTTTCTGCAACTTTTTTTCTCTTTGAAAGATCTGAATTAACCCTTTCAGAAGCTTAGCTATTGCGTCTTGCAGAAAGATGGGGTTTTCAACAAGAAGACAGGTCTTATTAAAAAAAAGTACAATTTGACTGGTCCTGATGAAGTAACATCTCAGATTTTCAATCCATTTTGCAACTGGAATTTTAAGCTTGGATCCAAAGCCAGTAAAGAAGGACAGAATATAGTAAACAGATATAAATGATCATTCAGTAAACTCCAGCTATTGATTACAGAATGATTTCTTTGTCATAGAAAATGCTAGAAAGACCTCAATGTGCTAGGCAGACATTGACATACAGAGGTTACAACCAGAACTGCGAAAAACCGCCTCAGGAAACAAAGAGGGGAAGCACTGTGGGCCAAATTCAGAAGGACACAGAATGCATTAGTTGATGTTTTTAAAAATAACTCATATGTATGAGCTTGATTCTCACTGCAACTAGTAGCTGCAATCAGTACAATAGTACTGATCTTTCATAGAGAACAAATATTAATTAAAACCTGTCCCTGTGCAGAAGGCTAATTTATGTGGTGGAGGTATTCCCTGATACGTGCTACCAGGGGGACAGGCTGAGAGAGTTGGGGTTCAGCCTGGAGAACAGAAGGCTCCAGGGAGACCTTATAGCAACCTTCTAGTATGTAAAAGGGGCCTACAGGAGAGATGGGGAGGGACTCTCGATCAGGGAATGGAGCGATAGGATGAGCGGTAACGGTTTTAAACTGAAAAAGGGGTGATTAGGCTTAGATACTAGGAAGAAATTCTTTACTGTGAGGGTGGTGAGACACTGGCACAGGTTGCCCAGAGAAGTGGTGGATGACCTGTTCAAGGCCAGGGCGGATGGGGCTTTGAGCAACCTGGTCTAGTGGGAGGTGCCTGCCCCTGCCCAGGGCAGGAGGATTGGAACTAGATGATCTTTAAGGTCCGTTCCAACCCAAGCCATTCTATGATTCTATGACAGAGAAGGTGCCCATTACATCAAGTAAAATTCTCTTTGCTCCTTCTTGGGCAATTATCCTTTTGGCCATGCATTTTTCTAAAGAAAAGTTTCTCGATACAGTTAAATACTTTTACATGGAGCTCTTGTGACCTTAGCAGCATTTGTCATTGCCTCTTCCAAGAATTTAATCTTGATCTGCAATGCATCTATCTCTCCTCTCTTGGCTGTGATCTGCTTCTGCATTCCCACTGCAACTTTCATAGCTGTAAAAGACAAGGTTAATTCTCAATTAACAACATTAATTATGGATTCTGAGTTCTGACAAAAGACTCTAGAAGTCAGCTATCTGCAATATGTTAGAATAAGTAAGTTGAACGAGGATCCCATAGTCACTTATGTGTGCAAACCACCCATTACAATCAGCTAGAGTTTTGTCCAAGGCAGTGGCACCAGACCCATCACACACACAAGATAAGCAAGCATTCCCTGGAAATATGCATAAAGATCACCTGAGAAAACTCAACTCATGATTTAAGTTTTACAGTATGTAGTAAGTGGTAAAATAAAAATATGTTGTCATCTGCAATATTGTTTATTTCACAAAATATCTAGAATATTTTATAGCACCTATTGAGGGATCAACACTTACGAAAATCCTCTTGTTAAAAAGACAAATGTGATTTTGGGAAGTTCAATCCGTAATTACCATGGCCATCAGATCCCTCCATAGTCTTTAGAGCAGTTCTGGTCTGTTCCAGTTCAGCTTGGGCAGATTTCAACCGCATTTTCAGTCTGTTTGCAGTATTTTCCATTTCCTCAATTTTATCCTGGTAATCCCTCTTCAACTCTTCAAATCCCTCTGGTGGAAGTAAGTAAAGATTGAAATTATAATGACAAAAATTATCATTCTTCTAGACTAAGACAACTGATTTGTTGCCTACTCTCTTTAAAGAAGTATTAGATATGCAGATAGCTAAGACATAAAGCTAATAACATCCACCGCTAAGAAATGCACAACTAGTGGTTCATTGTCCTGCATGTCAGCAAAAGATTCTGTTTCACCAGAAACAAATGCGTTCTCTGGTTGCTTTCCAAAGCAACAGTTCAATAAAGTGATATAAATCCACATTTCTGAGTTCCTGCTGCTAGAACCAACTGCATATTGTGAAAGTTAAGGGTATCAGTGAGACAGCATGATGCCATTGTCATTCTTCTCTCCAGCCACACTTACAGACAGACCTGGGTCTGAACTGATCTAATTTGTCCAGCGTTCTCCTGCAACTCTGCTTCTCAGCTCTGTTTCTTACATCTCTCTTCAACTCCTGTCACCCACAGTGCTACAAGCCAGGCAGCCAGCCATGTGCTCACACCCTATCAACAGCTTGGCCCCAGTCCCTTTGTGGTCACTTGCTCCAATAAGCCTTTCTTGTACCTCATTCACCCTGATAGAACCAGTCAAATCTACAACAGACCTTCCATTCAAAATCACAGCATCTGTTTAATTTTTACAAAACTTAATGAGTTTAGAAGTATAGCTGAGCTATGAAGAAATAAATGTTACCAGTGGGTATTTTCTGAGGGCTTTCTATAGGGCTGTGTAGAGAGCAAAGCGTGTGAACAGTATCATCTGTCTGGCTGCATTGCAGATTTAACAGAGGAGCTCCCTGGATTTTGGTGGTTGCCTTGGGTCCAGCCTCTACTTTTTCATTTTTTTAAAAAAATACTATCTTAATCTGCTTCCCCACACATTAATTGTGAAAACAGTTCTTGAAGTTAGAATATAAACTTTTAAATAATATTGTAGCAAAATTACAACAAAACAGAAACTAAATTCCACTGTATTTTGACCATAGATGGTTAATGGCATCTACTATTGCTCTTAAATGAAAGAATAGTCAAGTTTCTATTCTGTGATTTACTAGATCTGCTTCTTTGGTCTCCAGAGTCAGGTCGTTTAAGTATTTTTGCTCAGAGTAGTGAGAGACTGCCCTCAAGACTGTATTCCCATCATTCCGTGCCAGAATCCCAAACCATGACTTAGCTCTCTGAAGCAACCTGACCACCCTGTGCTGGTAGGCAACCCTTCTGCTGTATCAGCAACCATATTTGGATTCAGCAAGCAAGTTGCTCTTCTATTTTTAACATCAGCCCAATTTAGCAGCTACTGGAACTGAACTAAGTCAAGGCTCCCTACCTGCAAGGTCAGCTAGCTCCATCCGACCAGCTTGGAGTTCGTTCATTAGCTGGTCTTTTTCCAGTTTCATATCATTAACTGCATGGAGTCTCTCACTGCATGTGTTTACCAGTTTAACCTTTTCCAATTCTAGCTCACTCAGTCGGGCCTCCATTTCACGTATTCTGGCTTCTTTCTCATCCTTTGCAATCTACTTACATAAAAATCAACAGTAATCATGCATAATATACATAATTATACAAAATAACCACAAAGACACGCAGACATCATCATTACTTTAAATCTGTTGTCAGAGTTTGGGGCAAGAAAGTGACAGAGCAAAATAAACAAATTACTTTCATGAAAATTGCTAATCCAGGCAAAAAGGGTACAATAGAATCTGATGCAATGGCTTTACAGCATGTTTAACCTTACTAGGTGTATATGAAAATTATTTCCATCCTCTTGTAGCACTAGCTCTATATTCACTCCTAATGCTCAACTATCTTCTCACAGAAGAAGATGAAACTCCTTATCTGGAGTGGATTTTTTCAGAAGATGCTGACCTGCATAAGACTACCATATCCTGTAATTCTTGTCTGAGAAATAACCACTTATAAACAGTGTCCTCTGTTTGGAATTCTGAGTGTTCACTGTCTGTTATTTCTCAGTAACACTCTGTATTTCTGGTTCTGTTACTGGTATGGAAAATTCTATCACTGAGGACAGCACATTATATTGCAACTTTTACAAACCTTTTGGCAACTGCTTTGCACCAGTGAATTATTAATTTTTGGTGGTAATGTAATAATATTATTCTTTGTTCACTAACTCTTCTATTGCTGTTGGAATTCAAGCTGCATTGTCCAGCCTGCTTTAAAACCACAGAATTAGCACATTAAGGTACAGATTTAGAAACAGAAAACATTTGCTGTCTTACAGGGATATAAATACAGCATCATTTGCACACCTTAAGTTCTTCTACTTTAAGCTTCCAGTCATTTATTTCTTTTATAAGCTGAGATTTCTCAACTTCCATTGCTCCAGCAGTTCGACTGTGCTGGCCCACGATCTGGGTCATGTTATCAATTTGCTTTTGGAAGATCTCAACAATCCTTTCCTTCTCCAACAGCTGCAGCTTCAGCGTTTCACACTCTGACTGTACATTGTGTAAAGAGTCCTCTTCATTCTTTAGATGTTGGAGCTCCTGCATCCTACTGCCAAGTTGTGAATATAGCTTCTTGATTTCCTTATTGGTTACCTCAAGGGCTCCCTCTTTCTCCTCCAGACGGGCCGCCAGATTTGACACTGTTTTCTCAGCAGTCTCCAAATCGATCTGTTTGGCTATAAGATCTTCTTTAACTTTACAGAGTGTTTCCTTGGTTGACTCCAGTTGGACAGTCAAAGAGGAGATTCTTCCAATGCTTTCATTTTTTTCCTGAATTGCAGCCATCTGAATAACAGCAATATAAGGTTCAACCAAGAGAAACGTTTATTTCTATCTTTAGAATTTCCTTACATGTTTCTGCTTTTCTATAGTTCATCTTAAACATCTGAATTTTACAGAAGAATTAGGTCAGCATGGTCTGGTCTACGACGACTGTGTGATTCTTCCCATTTTCTTTCCTCTGCCTCCATTTTAATAAATGAAGTATCTCCTAGAGTATTGGTTTTTTAATCATAGAAAATGAAAAATGTTTAACCGATGTAAAAAAAAAAAAAAAAAAAAAAAAAAAGAAGTAACCATTAATGTTAGTATAAAATTTAGAGGAGTTGAGGCTAAAGAACTTTAAGTGTTAAAACTCAACTGCACTGTAGGAATCTACTTTGTCAGAAGTAATTCTTTCTGACATATCCCTGTATTCACCTTAGGGTTATAAACACAAACTTCATTATGTTTTCATTGAGCACTACATAAAGTAAGGCATTAGGAAGGCCTTTAATTTACTAGTTATTCTTACTGAAGCACTCACTACTGAAAATAGCACCTTCAATAGTTTGTTACATCTGGCAGCATCTAACTTTCTGGAAATTTGCAAAATGTTGTTTTGGAGTTTCACAGATCAAAAATCAAACACACTACCAGAACATTCATTTTCTCCTAAGGCTAGTATGTCAAAAATCAAAATTAAAAATAATGCTTCTGCTTCCTCATCAGTAAAAAGAAATGAAGGCTAGACAGGTCAGATTAAAAGATTAAAAAAAAAAAAAAGCAAACTCTGACTGTCATTTATCTGCATCTTTGGAAGGAAA
>JAOXJK010000032.1:2115427-2138081 GCA_025774025.1 Xenus cinereus
TGAACCACAGCCAGCGCACTTTCTGTCCTGAACACTATCACGCTGCAGTTGCTCACCAACCTGGCGCTCCATTTGTCTGTGACATTCAGTCTTCATTTCCTTCACTGTGTTTTCCATGCGCTGCAGTTGCACGTTTTTGGTGTCTAATTCTCTCCTTAGCTGGTCAATGGTAACGCTGTTTTCTGTGTTCCGGTCCCAAAACCGCTTGTTCTGCTCTTTTTCTAGACTTAGTTGTATCTCTTTTTTATGAAGTTCAGTCTACAAGACATTAAAGTAATCTCCTTCCTTCAATCACATTTAGGATATTTTTATTCTTTCTCTTAACATAAGCAACATTCAATTACATCGTTACCTATCTGAATAGGGGCTACTGTGTGGATTTACACTTAGCAAAAGACAGGAACATTGGCTAAACTAGTCGGACACCTCCTACATGTTTTATTCCAACAAAGCAGTACCTTTCAACTTTATATATTGCTGCTATAATTATTTTGAAGCATGTAACACCTCAAAGCTGAAGTCTTCCATGCCATTTACATCTATCCCAAAATCAGTACAAGCTACAAAATGAAATAAGATTATATTGTGTCAACATCAAATGAAAAACGCTGAAGCACAACATTGCATGCCAGGGAAAGCTGCTCTTTGATAAATACCCGGATTTACCACTAATAAGAATTGTTCATTGCTTGTTTCATTTCATGCAGTAATTTGTCACATGTTCTCCAGAGCTTAAATCTTTTCCACCCCAGACATAATCTTAAGAGTATATAATTTAAATTATAAACGACAATTTAAAGTGTAAATAATATTAAAAATACTGACATGCACCTTTCAGAGCTACTAATTTAAAAAATATTAATTTAACATGTGCCCAAACTGAGTTATCAATAGGCATTTCTGCTAATCATAGCTTTTGCTACTGTTAACTACCTGCATATTGTTAAAGCTAAAGTAGAGAACTAAGCAGGAAGCTCAGGGAATGGCAGAATGAAAAGATGAGCTGAAGACACAGCAACAAATGGAATCCTAAAGTTAGATTCCTAACCTTCAATTATGAAATGATTATTCTGACTCCAGTCTTCTCTAGAGCTATGTATAATCTGTAGGAAAAGATTTACACTAACATATTCTTGAATAGGAGAACACCACATGGAATGAAACCATTTCAACATCTCCTTCAGAAGCACCGTGATACCAAGTGGGTAGACAAATCTAATGAAACCACACAAACTAATATCCCAAAATTCAGTCATTAAGGAATAATGTAAGAAAAAAAAAGCAAGGCTAATTATAGTAGATTAAGCCAGTTGTGATGAAACCAAACTTATGTCATAACATTTTTTTATGCTGTATGTTCAATTTGTTAATATTCTCAATCAGTTACAAAGGAATGTTTAGTGCTGTTAGGAAAATCTTGGATATGTCTTGCAAAATATGTTAAAGAACGAAGGTTCCTTAACTCAGGGAATTCAACTGTGAGGCTAAAGTGAAGGTGGCTCAGCATTTTTAATATGATTTGCATAGGAGTCAAGGATTTTGAATGTATGACAAAGTTAATCTTAATTCTGAATGTCCTGCAACGCTAATAGCAAAGGCCTTTCGGAAACTTTCTTCACAACTAATTCAAATTTTTAATAAAAACTCAAACTTAATTATAAGGGGGCTGCTGCCCTTTGGAAACAAGCAATGTACAAATCTGAACATCCGCAGTAAGGAGAGGCTTTTAGAAAGAAAGATTTCTTTTTTAATACTATGACTTGTTTTTACCAACAATTGATGAATCTGGTTATTCAGATTTCCAGATCCTTGGCTGGGTTGATCCTGTTCTGTCTGAGCTTCTGCTATCTCAGAATGAGCTAGGTGGAACTGCTTCTCAAGATCTTTGACCTAGAATAAAGACAAATATTAAGTACGAATTGCTTTATTGTATTCTATTTTAGATAGTACATTGGATTTCTTCCAGTTTTCCTCTAGGTTCGACTCAAAAGAAGTTCAAATGTCATCTTCTGGCTCAGCAGAGTTATTCCCTAGGTGTATTCATAAGTGTGTTGTTTTCTTTTAATGATTAGGCCCCATTGTCATTGCAGAGTTAACTGAGGTTCCTGAGAATCACTTGGCTTCCACCCTGATCCACAGCTCTTCAAAAATTCCTACTTACACTGCAAACATTGAATGGAATGGCCAAAGTGTTGCTTTAGAAAAAAAGCTCAGGCTCTTTGCTTGATTTGCAGTACTACTAGTTAGAAAAGTCAACATAATGCAAGTATAAGTAAAACAAATTTATATAGAATCATTCAATGGGAAAATACAGAAAATCTACAGTGCTTTTCTAATAAACATTTTAGTATCTGCAATCTCTCTTTTAGCTAACACCAAAATCTGGGCATTTCCTTTCTACTTCCTTAAAAACGTTTCTTCAGTTTGTGAAAAATGCAATCTCTTCCCTTCTTTTTCTGCCTCCCACCCCTCTCTTTCATTCATCCAATTATAATGATGGCATAATTCTTTTCAATTATTAACGAACCATTTATGCAGGCCTAGTCCAAAAATCTTGTGTCCTTCACCAAATGGGGGCTGGGAACCTCGATATGAGAGGATATTGTCAAGAAAAGTTCTGAACATCTTATGAAGTTTTTCCTACCCAAAATCAAACAAAATCATTGATCATCTCTTCCTAGACCTCCAATGCCTAAGCAGCAGAAGGACATTGTCACTGTCTTCCTGTCATTGCCTGAGGTCCTTTTAGAAAGGGGTTTCTCTCATCTTGTGGAGCCCTCCCTCAGAAGGAGAAATCTCAGTAAATCCTAGATTGCTTCTCCCTGAAACCCTCCTTACACAACTACTCACTATTTCCACAGAAAATCCAAGCCTGAAGTGCACTCTCCACATAGCTCAATGACTGTGTATAATATTATCAATAGGGCTTTCACAGTCAGCGACAGAAAGAGCTGTCCTCACACAAGGCCTTTCCTGTACAATTAAGTTAATTTAGGGAGAATTTCGTCCCAAGCATATATTCAGCCATATTCACTTTGTGCTTAAGGATACAGTGAAGTTCTTCAGACACACTTAGGCCTAACAGCAGGTTTTATGTAGCTAAGGCAGGGAGGTATATTCTTTCACTATAAACATATTATAAAAATCTACAGGCAAACATGTTTTACTCCAAGTGGTAGTCACTTTCTCTCAACAGATACTTCTGTCATTGTATGAAATGATTAGTCTACACCACTTTTCAATAAAGATATTAACATAGGCATAGCCAAACAGAACACTTACATATTTACATTTACACCCAACAAGTTCTGTACCAGACTTTCTGACTGCTGAAACTACCTGGTACCATTAACGTGCGCTGGCTTTAGTTTTCATCTACTCCCTTGATAATTTTAGTTGCTAAGGTGTTCCCCTGCCAGAGAAGCTGCAAAAGAATGCTTGTTGTAAAAGAGAGACGTACAGTTGCAAAAGCTTTATTTAGATTCTCTCTCACACCTTCCCAGGAATGACTCCGCATAGCAGCCTGAGATCAAATGATCTCCAGCTACCAACTTGTCTCTCACTAAAGTCTACCTTAGCAATTCAGTGTATTACACTTCCTATTCTAAAGCAATTTTATTGGACCAAGTGGTATGTTCTTTTATAGAAATACGAACACAGCATTTTCTAGAGTTGATAGACTGTGAAAAATAGCCTTAAATGGATTCACAGTTGCCAATTTTACATCTAAGGTAAACATTATAAAAGGGAACATGCCTAAGGAATATACACTACAGTTACAGCTATGTATGTGATATGACATTACGCTCTGCACTGCATGTTTTAAATCAAAGAATTCAGGTAAATAGACCTAACATGAAAAGCATACTGTATATTATACTCTTCCTTAAGGAAGAATTACAGTAATTCACTTTTGAAATTGACTAGTGTGAGTTTTGATACATGTGAATCAATGGAATTGATAAAAATGGAACCCTACAGAAATGATAAAACATGATGTTCTTCCTGCTCTGCTTTATGGTCCACGTACACGTACAGCATGGCTCCACAGGCTTGACCCACACATCCTTGCCATTCCATTCTCAGACCTTTTTGGATCAGAGACTATCAGCTCTGCCAAACTTCATGGCACTCCTGTGACCTTAACTTTCCCTTTCCAATAATATTTAGAGAAGGATGCCTAAATCCTCATGACTTGTAATCTAAGATGGATTTGGATCCATCAAGCATTTCTGCATGCATCAGCTCCACTAATTTTCAAAGGGAATGGATAGCAAGTGTTCTCAGGTAACTTTCTAAGGAAAACATGAATTATCTTTCACCAAAAATGAGAAAGAATTTAAATATAGTCACATTGATTATAAAACTGGAATCCAAAGCACTGAAATAAATGAAAGACACAGTGGATGTTTTATGAAAACAGGATATAAAATGCTGCAGTTACTGACATGGCAGAGATTCTGTGGTTGGACTGTAAGAAGTTGCCCCCAGTTGTCTGCAGCAATTCCCTGCTGCACCACCTAGAAAGAAGTTGGTCTTTGGGAAAAAGAGTGGTTAAAAGAAGTTTGTCAAGACTCATGCTTTCTAATTAAGAATTGATTAAGACTAAGAAATGGTTTGAATATACAGGTGTTGGCCAGCCTGACTTCTTTGTCTCTATTATGTCCTGCTCATAAGAAGCCTTTGGATTTCAATGAATGTTAAATTTTCTTAACTCACAATGGGGCATCTCTGGGCACCTGAATGCTTCTCAAGTGCTGCTGTAATCTGTATGTTCTCTAAAGTTACGAAAGAATTTTTCTGGGCAGTACGACTTAAATAAGAAGCTATTTTTACTGCCTATTTTTTTGCTGATATATATAGCTCTAGTCCACTAGTATAGTGGAACAATATTCTTGTCCTGCATGTGCAAGTGTGTTTGTAGTGCAGAATAATTTTATGCATTTCCAGAAGGCATAATTTATGGTATGCTCTCAATATATTCAGCAAAATTATTCTGTGTTCAATAAGTTTTGCAAAGCTATTTTGTGTTAGAGAAAGATAACTTGTTCTTAAAAATAATACAAACAAATAGAGTTAAGGATAATGTAATTTATGTTGTTGTCCACAAAGTTTTTCTGAAGCAATCCCTTATCAAAAGGCTTTCCTTATGTATCCAGAACATTTCAGACATCCACATATCCAGTTTCATTGGCACTAATGCTAACACACAAATCCATCCATACCTTGTCTTCATACATCCTCTTAGCTTCTTGTAATTCAGAACGCAGCTGAGAAACTGTAGATTCCAGGTGACTAACTTGATGTGCATGCACTGAATTTTGGGTTTTTGTTTGTTCTCTAAGAAAAGTTTTAGGTGGAGAAATTAGAAACTGTAAAAACCATGAAAGTGTGAAACATTTGTGGTTGTTTTCACTGCCATCAGTATGGCGATTGAAACTCACTGCATTGAAGTATGATTATCATTCACAGTCCGATCACATAAAAATTGCACTTTCTTACTGGTTATATTTGCTCTCTGTTATCTCGGTCATATAAAATTACATAAATTGAAATCTCGATGCTTTTTATTCCTGATGATAACTCATTTATTCTCAAGCAAGTTCTAAGAAAGCTAAGTCTGCTTTCAAATGCACCCCAACTATCCTACAAGCAGAACTGAGAAGCATTTTGGGATCAGCTATTCAGTCTCAACTACGCAAGTCAGATGGTAATGCATACTGGTATTTAACTCTCATCTTAAGTTTAGAACACTGCACGGCATTTTTTAAAAAAACTTATATATTGAGCACTGATTTCTGAGTCATCAAGTGGCCAGTGAGAATTAGTGTCTTTTTGTTCTCACTCAATTGTTATCAAAGTCAATAGTGCCAACATAGCTATTTATCCCAAATGAAAATTACCCTTTCTTTAAAATTACTGTTCATTACTACTTGTATGCAAACAACACAACCATTTACCCATTCTTGTTTGTGATTCAACCAATAATGCTGCTGGAAATTAATTTTGTATCCAAATCCACAGAATGTTTAGACGACAATGGTCATGGTGCAATGCAGCCACCTAAAACTGGACTCAGCCACAGCTCTTGGCTTACATACTCTTTCATCCTTTAACTCTAGCCACGTTCTCCACCGAAACTGCTCACAACTCAGGTAACAGAGATTCATCATTCCAAAAGCTGGTGGCAAGAACAGAGCTGACAGCTAGACCCAGTTTGAACTTCCACCAACTTTGCTGGCCTTACTATCCTGAACCACAGCAGTCTGAGAGGAGAACCAGCCCGAGTCTCCTGATTCTCAGAGTCTGCCTGATGCATGGCTACTTTGCCTCTCCTCTATATAGCATAGTTTAATGTTTTTTTGTCTTTTTCTCTTTTTTAATTCATTCCATAATTTATGCAAGGACTGCTTAACTCGTTAGACAAAGACTCTAAGAAACTAAAAGCGTAGGGCAGAGAGTAGAGTATGAACTAGCAGCATAAGCTTTCTCTCAAATTAAGGTTACTCTTAATGTTTTCTATACTATAATCAAAAAACATACTGAATCATCTCCATCTGGCTTTGGATACTATTTGCTCAGCTGTGTGCACTGTTAGCTTTATCAGTTAGTGCTGCCACCTCCTGTTCATGCTCCCGTATTAGCTGCTCAATACTGTTCCGAAAAGAAAATACTGGTTATAACTATAGTCTTGGCAGATAATAACTTCTCCAAGAGAGAATGGTATTTTTCAGTAGTCAGAAATGTAAACATTTTGATGTTCTATTGTGATTGAAATATTACGTAACGAGTTATTGACCCTTTTATTTTGAACAGGTTACTGCACAATTCAGGTGGATAGCTGGGGAAATCAGGAATTCTTGAGATAGGAAGGACAAAGCTGTTAATGAAATTATCAAGAAAAAGCTGATGTAACCACTGAAGTGATTACTTCCAATCTTATCTTTTAGCAGTGGAACTAGTATCCCAGCGAATTCTAGATGTCCACCTAAGTGACCACTTGCACTTACAAAAGTAAGGTGTACAGATTTTTACAAAATAGTATTTTTTGAGACAGTGAATAAACCAGGAGATTTTCAGCATGGAAGGAAAGAGCAGCAGAAAGTCTAGAGCAAATAAACATGTGGAATGGAACAATTATTAAGCCCTCAAAACCAGCGCTTGCTGCCCCTCAGCCACTCTCCCTCCCCCGGCCGCCCAAGATCATCATTATCATCATCATCATCAAAGAATTATCTGTGGAAAAAAAAAATCTATTTATGTTTTATGAATAAATGAATGGAGAAAAGGTACCTAATTTGATGTTGCTGAAGCATAAGTTGTTTTTGGGTCTGTGAATCTTTTTTCAACGACTCAAGTTCATCTTCTACCTGTTGTAAAGACATGATAATGTTAACTCCTAAAGAAAGGACAGTCTAAACAGTAGTTTTCAAAGTGTAATTTCCTTCTTTATGCTTCCACCTCGAACTGTGAAAATGTGCACAATACAGGTTAAATCCCAGCAATAAACCCAATCTCAAGTTGGGGCCAGTGTAAAAAGCTGGTATACCAGCACCTGCCACCTTAAATGCAAAGTAGCATTTGTACCTCTTTATGCCATTTCCTTAGGCCAGTTTAGATGGGAGCTCACAGAGTTTTCAAAAATACTTTCTAAAAAACAGAACACAGAGCATTGGAAAGAAAAGTAGCACCTTCTTCACATACCAGGACAACCTTTTCCTTGAGGTATGACACCTCTGAGTCTAAATCTCGCAAGACGTCAGCAAATGCTGCACTCAGGCTGTGGATCTGTAGGCTAGTAACGTTCTCATGCTCACAGAATTTCTTGCCTGTGCTGTCTTCATAGTCCATTAGGATGCCACGCAGTTCCAGAAGTACTGCCTCGTGGCTGTGTACCATCTTTTTCAGATGCTCAGTTTGCCTGTCAGCCTCCCTCAGCATCTCCTCCTGCAGCTGGTTGGCAGCTTCCAGTTCCTGAATAGTATTTTTTGGCTGTATTTTTGCATTCTCTTGACTCTGGAATTCCCTTTGTCTGAATTGGGAAACCAAAGAAATAATTTAAAAAACAGGATTCACAACATGGATTTTTATCCTGACCAATACATGTAATACTTATGTTGATTAACTGCTGTTTTTTACAGCTACATAATATGCCATTTTCTAAACGAAGGTCCCATAGCCTCATTGTCTTCATTCCTGAAGGCAAGTTTCTCTACCTAGGAGACCTGGTGTGCCTCTAAAGACTCATATATACATTCTCCATAATATATCTGTTTTGGCCTTCATACCTGGTATCCTGAAGTCCATCTCTTTCCAACTGCACTTCCATCAGCTTGGTCTGCAAATCAGCAATGATCCGACTTAAACTGATTTTTTGTTGCTCATGTAGCTCAGTGGTCTATAAGACAAAAAAACCAACCGACCAACCTAAACCTACCAAATATACTGAATACATATCCTAAAAAGAAATAAGGCTGAGAGCAGCATGGGTACAGGAATTCAGAGGTTATTTTTGTTTGTTTTCTTTTTTGTTTTATTTTAAAATATTTCTTAGTTAACCAGCTAGTCACACTGTGCTGTGGCAGACTGACTGTGTATGGAATACTGTTACAGGGATCATGCCAACAACTTTATTACCCATTGCCTATTTATGTCTGTCAAATGACAAGTGGGAATCATGACAGCCAAATATAATTTACAGCAGCCAATAGGCTGCTCAAAATAGTGCTGGTGCAACTGTCCAGAGACTCAGCAACAACAAAAAGAATAAAAGGTCATATATACTTAAGAAGCTGCCCCACATTTGCAACTCACTTCATTCAGCCTCTCTGCACATCTCTACCTTTCTGTGAGTATTCTTCCAGAACGTTTTCCACGTGTTCTTTGTCAGCACCACTCATGTCTTTCTTCTCAGAATCAGTATGTATTTCAGAAGACACTATGGGGTGAACTGCTACCAGCGCTAGAAGAGGCTGAGTCTTCCATCACTGTGCCGAGAATGCAAGAAGCTAAAACATTCTGGTTGCCGAGAAATGGGCAAGCGGCACATGAAAGGCAGATTAATTTAAGTGTTGAACCATGAGTGCTTACATGAGAATAGAGTCATCCGTACAAACTGGGCATTAGTTTGTAGGATTCTCGGTTCCTATCAATCGACAGTCAAACCTAGGAATCCTCTTTTCTAAGAACAACAAACCCAACCAATTCCAGAGTTGTACGACAGGTGGGGAATGTCACAGTGTTCAGAGAACACTTCAGAACTGCTCTGCCTTTCCCTTGGGCTCTGTGTCAAAAAGAGCTGTTCAAGATGCAGGGCCTAAAGAGGAGTCAACTTGAAACATGAACTTATGAGTACCCTTCTAAATCACATAATAGTCTGCAACATTAATAGTGATTTACTCCCAAATCCTGTTCTGAAATCTGTTTAATACTTGTCCACGCTAGGCAGACTGCCACTTGGTAAAGATTTCTCATGACTCAAAGAACGTATCACTGATTTCACTGGGAATTTGGTGGCTTTGTGGAGTTCCAGGGCCTTTTTTGTTTGTCTTTCCAGTGCCTCCCTGCAGAATAGCACACAGAAACATTTGCTGAAAAGGCAGGATTGACTACAGAAGTGTATCCAACTGCACTGCGCCACAAATGCAACTTGAAATGAGTAATTGAGAAGTGAAACCAAAGAATTTATTTGGAAACACAGTTGGATTTTCCTGGTTTGCACTTATATTTGGCAATACAATGCCACATCTTCAACTGCTGCACCTCCATTGTACTCAGCTGAATTATCATGTTTTGCTACCAGCAGGCATTATGTCTAAAAGTCCAAACAAGTAAAATAACACTTTCTGAACAAACAGAACTAAATTGGTTGATCTTCTGAAAAGGGATTTCCTTTTATTTCTACATTTTTTGTTCTAACTGGCCAGTAAAATGCTACCTTACTGACACAAAGCTATTAACTGTATGGTCAATCAAACCCACAGAATCTGTCAAATACTTAATTTGCAGGCAGAATAAGAAACAACTCAGAAAACTTGTAGAATCAGAGGAGTGTTTGGTTATATAAAACCTTGAACACAGAAGAAAGGAAGCCTGTGCTGATTCATACCATCTCATTTTATTGGAATCAATCAGGCAACAGATCAGTTGCTACATTTCTGGGAATGGGGGAATGTGTGTGTACAAAGAAATTTGACAGATAAGGAAAAAAAAAAAAAAGGCAAAATTAATTTCTGACCAAAACAGAAGACATCCAGTCTAAGTGACAGTACTAGGCAAGTTTTGGCAGTTCACCTATAAGCTGTCAATAGAAGACAGCTAAGAGGAAACACAAAATAAAAAATAGTTAAGGGACAAAGAGGAATCTGAAATGATCGAAAAATATTTTAAGTGGCAGGTCTACAGGTGAGGGAGGAATGAGAGATCAGGAAGGAGAGCAGCTCCCTGTCGTTTAGTGTCAGTACTGTTATGCATTCATACCAGGACTGTGACATTCACAAATGACCCAATTACAACATGCACAGCTGATTTCTGTCCCATACAGCACTTTTTTCTTTATTTCACAATGCAACAAGTGCCTGTGGTCTGCATACTGCACTTGTTATGCCGCCTCTCTGCATTTCTATTAACACATCCTGATAAACCTGGATTTTCATTCTATAACTGATAAAAAAAGATTAGAGGATGCAGATGCAAACAGAGCTGCAGAGCGTGGGCAAAAACATCCTGAGGAATTTGCTACCCTGAAAGTGGGAAGAAGCTTTAGCATCAGCTAAAGGCAAGGGTAGAGGTTCTATCAACACTGCTCTGTTATTGTGGAGTATAACCTAAATGCATGAACAGGTTAAAAGAATGACTAGACAAATCCCCAGGACTACTAAATTTGACAGTTGGGACAGACATTCAGATTCAGTAAATCTTTACATTCTAATTCTGTCGACACTGAGATACTGATGTATACTAAGCAAAAATACCACTTTTTCCTGACCATATTTCTATGCATCTGCCACTACACATTGCTGCAGTAAGCACAGTGGTGAGATGACATTTTGGTTTGATCCATCAGAGTGTGAATGAGTAAGTAAATCAAAGTTTAAGAAAGAAAAACACCATCTCTGTTCTTCTCAGCTGGCCATTGATTTTCAAACTCATTAATGATCCTTCTTTTGGAGAAACTTTCAAATATTAGATAAACAACTATATATATATATATAAAAAAAAAATCACTAAATCCAAGCATCACCTTCTGGGGAAAAAAAAACCTATTAAAAAAATCACTCAAACTAGTAAAACTACTGAATTTCACAAGTATCACTTTTCCAATGCTGAATAATTCTGAATCTAATAGTAGGCAGAATCCTGGACCCCTGCAAATTCACTATCAAAGGGCATTACTATACCCTGCTGTTTGTGCAGAAATCACATTGCCAGCAGGAAGAACTCGTTTCACCATGGACAGAAATTAAACTATTATCCTGGCATACAAATTACGATGATCAGTGTAATTCATCCTTTACTATAGAGTGCCCTGGGTGCCCATATCTTTACATTTTGCATTCACCTCTTTCCCGTAACGTTAGTATAACAGACTACACTTTAAGAATCTGATAATTTTCATTCTGTTTGCTATTTACTGTAATGACAGATGGCAGGTACAAGAATTTCTCTAATAACAAAACCTGTCTACTATGATAATTCCTGGATATTCTCACTCATTGTAACAGCACCTGTGAAGAAAAAGACACGTCTTTATTTCCTAGCATATTAGGAATTGGCTTTATGTAATAAAAAATGAGTTTTGACCATCTGATTTTAATACCGCAGGAGGAATTAAAGGATATTGAGGGAGATAGTTTCTCTCCTTTTTAAAGTCTTATGCTTTGTTTCGTCAGGATCACCACAGATGCAGGCTTTTACAAGTACTTATTAGCGTCACCTGTTAAGGTTTACAACAATCAAGTGGCAAATCATACACACTTCCACTTTCCTATGATGTTTGCAGATACAGAATTTTTCTACAAGAAACACTGAAGACTAGATTTCTATAAACGTCTGCCTTGATCTCATCAACAAATGTAACCTGATTGATTAAAGCCAAATGAACTTTTTCCTCACAAAAGTGCTTTTGGAGGTATTCGCAAAAGAAAAGGGGTGAGCCCAAGGTGGGCAATGGCAAGTCTAGAACTCTTACGTTTTGAGTTTTGGGAGTGCAATTGCTATTAACAGCCTTTGGGGGACAAGTCTGTGAACCTTTTCCTCAGGAGGGAAACAAAAAAAAAAAAAGTAAAATGAAGAAGAAATTATTGCTACAAGGTATCTTTGAGCCAGATGGTATTTGATGGGATTTTATTTGTGTTATTTGGATTTTCCTGGGTGACTGGTCAAAAATGAGTGGATTTTCCTGGGTGACTGAGAAAAATGGAGCCCTTTATCCCAGACGCCGAGTACCACAAATGCTTCCTTAAAATAAAAACATCGCCTCCAACAGAGCAGACGCAGAAAGCTCAGCTGTGCCACGAGGACAGGACCAGTTTCCCCAAACCGGGCTGGCCCCTGCCACTCGCCCACAGTCAAGAAGGCGAGGCCGGCGGCGACAGTGACACAGGCCCGGCCGACAAAACGTCCTCCACATGCAGCCACCTGCCTTTCTGTGGCAGGAAACGAGAGGGCCCCTGAGCACCCCGACCGGCTTCTCCCGCCTTCACAGGTCTGTCCCGAAGTCCCTCTAGCGTCTACAAACTGCCCACACCTCCCCTCCAAGGGGATTTTTACCTCATCAGGGCGTGCAGCCGCTATTGTCTCTCCAGAGAAGCTGTTACCTCACGGTGGAGAACTGGCTCATCCCTTTTCCAGCCTTCTCCTCGGGAAGGGGCCCTCCCACGGCTGCAACCCGATGCCCTGGGAGTCGCCCGGGGGAACCTGTCCTCGGCCAAGCCGTGGCCCGGAAGCCATTTTCCCCCCCCGCCACCCCCGGTGCTGTCCCCACTCCCTTCCCGCGCCGGCCCTCAGGCCCAAGATGGCGGCTCACGTGTGCCCCCCTCAGGCTGTGGGCATAGGAGTCACGGTCGCTGGATTGTGATGGCAGGTGATTTGATGCCCTGCTTGAAACTAGAGATAAAAATCCTCTCATATGGCGGCAGGGAACGGCCTCTGGGTCATCTTCCTCGTGGTATTTGGTCGGTAAGGTAGTACATTTGCAGGGGATAACCATGACCAAAGTCAGAAGTTGGGGTGAGGAGGCTTCCTCCCACCACAGAAAAGGGCAAAGGGCCAAAAGCATCTCCCCAAAAATCCCATTCATAAATACAAATTAAAATCTTTTGATTTTTACATCAATCTCTTCATAAATGAATTATTTTTTTTAATTCCCAAAGGTGATTGCCTGACCTGTATTTTCAATTCTCAGTGAGTGGGTGCAGAGTCAAGAGATGATCGCTTTACTTCAGCAAAGAAAATGATGTGGCTGACTACCGTTTTGGGTCTTTATTTCAGGAGTGAACACACAGATGTCAACAGGCTGTCCCTCTTTTCAAGTTATTCAAAATAACAGCCAACAGCTTATACCAGGCACACCATGTTAGAAGTTTCCAGGAACAGATGAACGAGCTGGGCCCAAAACAGTCATTGGAGAGCTGGAGAACTTAAGTGGGAGCAAACTCAGTAGACAGACACGTGTATTTATATATTTAAATACCTGACTAAAAAGAACACATAACCATTCATCAATGGAGAGCACAACATTTTAATTTACAAGAGAAAAAACCCATTCACCTAGTGCTAAAAGAAAGACCTGAAAACAAAGAAAGAAAAGTGGTCTCACATGAACTGCTACAGATTGAGCAAAGAAAAGTAAGAATTAACCAGCTGAAAATAGACCTCTTCTAGCTGCACCGCACTCCAGAGTTATAGTGCACCACCAGCAGCAAAAAACACACACAGAGGATGGAAAACAGCTTGAGGAAAGGACTATCTATTGCACCACCAGCAAAAAGAGGCAGCACTGAAATGATATATTTTTCTTCTATCCACAGAGAAAAGAGGCAAAGGAGTTTATCAGTAAACATGCTACACAGTATCCCGAAGCCAGATTTCACTGCTTAGCCTCAGGTGTAACAAAGCATGAAAACCTAGCCAGGAGGCCCGCACCTACCTCTCACAACACTGGTGAGGTTTGTTTCTTCTGTATTTTGGACGGTGCATTGAGGTTCTGCTCCTTACTGTGGGCCTGGGAAAGGTGAGGGGCACTGACCATGTTGTTCCTGCTTTTGTTGGGCTGTGTATCCAGCTCCCAAGCCCCTCTGGAGCCGTTGGGAGCCACCTGCCCCTTAACCCAGCTCTTTTGCCCGACTCGGTAGCCTTGGGAACAAACTCCTCCTCTAGAGCTGATCATGTGCATGAGGGAGAGCCAATGAACGCCGCATCCAGTGTTTGATACCTCCGCAAAGTGTCATTCAAAGTCTGGCTTCAGCGGGAAACTTAATAGCTTTTACCTCTTTAGTGCCGTGGTGCTTTCTGCGGAGCATTACCTCTCCTAGCAGTAGGTGCCTTTTTTGTCTGGTGTTTCGTGGGGTGCGGGTTCTGAGCACCCCAGCCTCTTTGCTGCTTCCCCCTGCCACTCCTGAAACACCAATTACACCGTAGGGACAGAATAACTCTTTTAGGATGTAATTCCCGATTAACTTTTCTCCTATTTTGGGAATATATCTGGGAAGAGAAATATAAGAATCACCACAGGTTTGCTAGCAAGATGCAAATATAAACTTCTTGTCTTTAAAATAATCCATTAGTCCCACAGAGAAGACTATGGGCTATGCAGGGGAGATATAGCTTCAGAAGAAGGTAATGGAATAATTTATGCCATCAGAGGCTCTACTTCTGGACTACCTGGGCTATATCCACCTGCCATTTCAGATTTGTTTAAAAGCATTAATAATAGCTTTAGCTGTTAATCATCTTATTTGGGGGGGAGAGGGGGTCTCCCCCAGTAAATTGTCTGAACCTCCAGTATTTCTTCATATGCCCAACATAAACATCTACAGAATTTGCCTTGCTTTTTACAGGATGAGCTCAGACACAGGGCTGTGTCATCACAGCTTGCTGTGTTGTCCAGCCTTACAATAAGAGCATCTGGCTGTGGTGCCTCAGGTGACTTTCGCTGTAATCCATCTTGCAAGAAACAATTGCAAGAAATAGCTTGGCACAGAAACCTCTGATCTCAGCAGATGGCTATATCTAAAAGCTGTCCAATTGTGTACACAGCCTGCTAAGATAGAGGTAAATTCTCGACAACTGTTCAATTAAATGAGGTGATGGCTGCCCTGACCATTTTGTGTTTCTCTCTTGGTTTTTTTTTTTTTGAAAGTGTGTAACTGAGTCTCAACAAGGGAAACCCCTTTAGGTATTGCATAATAATACAGGATAATTCCAGGTAAACATGGAATCTTTTATTAATTTAGTGGTAGAATGAAGACTTACCTTTGATGTCCCTGCCTTTGTACGTCTTGATAAATTATTCCATTCAGTGTGCAAAATGGCCCTTTCTCTGGAAGGGCTTATGGTAATATATAGAAAATCAAGAATTGTTATTGCTGAAGTGGCCTCAGCACTATAATACAGTTGCCTGAACATAATACAGTTATAATGCTTGTATAAAAACAACAACAACATTGTAAGGTTTTGGTACTTTTTTTTTTGGTTTTTTGTACTGTGTGACTCTTCTTTGGTTCCTGGTTCCCGATTTGAAGTTTTCTTTCAGCAGGGTAATTCTCTGTGCCTTACATCAGATAGGTGAAAATTCAGATGCAGAGAGAAAATCTTCAATTCTGAATTTAGATACCCTGAATTCACCTCCTTCAGTTTTGACAGCACTTGTGCTCTCCTTAGAGGGACGGATCTATTCCTCACCTTGTTTTGTTGCTTTTCAGCTTGCTTTGAGTAACTGAGGGACCTAGAGCTATTTTGTGCTAGAAGCAATATGATATGGAGAGGCTTTTTTACGTTCACCAAAGAAAATTCTTTCTTTTCAGACTTCAAAGACACATGCCTTTTCCAACACAAAAAGGATGAAGGTTCATGGATTTTGCAGCTTACTTCTGTTTCTCAGCTTTTCCTTTCACTCTGAGATCTCTCATTTTCCCTTCCTCTGCGTGGTTTTTCATATTTCACCTCAGGCCTGTCCAGAAAAGCAGGTTTATTCTGTGGCTTAGAAGGAAGATGAACTCAAATCCAACCTGGAATCTGAGCAGAGCTTCCCTGTGTAGCCCTAGGAACAAAGTAGCTCTAGAAACAAATTTTGAATGTTAGTAGTTGACTGCAAACTCTTTGAGGCCGTACAGAGTCTTAAAGTGCGTTCCTTCTTGTAATTTCTTCTTTTAGATGCAAGACTGACATATACAGAGTTGAGTGGATAGATATGTTACAGTCAGCTCAATCTGAATGGAGGTAAGTATAGAAAAGACATATTTTCTATGTATTTGTTTCTAATTTTTTATATCATAAACCTTCAAGGGAATTGTTACCCCAAGAAGGAATTATTCACTTCCTAAGGGATCCAGGGCTGATTCAGAAGCGTTGTGAATTTTGACAGTTGTGTTTTGTTCCATCCTACTGCAGATTTAGGTGAATGGCGTCAGGACTCTGGGAGAGGAAGAAGCTGGGATGACCAGTGGTGCTTGAAGGCATCTATTATTATTTAAAATTCCTGAAGCTCTTCAGCTTATACAGAGCCCTGTCTGGAAGAAAAAAAAATAAGTTGGTCTGGGGTAAAACCAGTGAGCTAGGAAAATGAAGCACTTCTTTTGTTTTCTAGCCTTTTTATGCTTCTTCTATTACCATGAGCAAGTCACCTGTTCACTCTGTTTGTGTCTGTGAGAGGTATGAAGACCCACCGTTCTGTCCCCTTTTGTCCCTTTACCCTTTTTTGGGTAATCAGTTACACTTCTGCTCTTCTGATGTCCACCTCTGAGCTGTTTTGGCATATTACTCCTCCTTAGAAGTTCCTTCAGTACAAATGAGGTCTGTTTTATTTTCTAAAACTTCTCGTTAGAGATAAGTTGTGAATTTGCTTCCTCTGAACTTATAGGATATAACTAAACAGCAGGTAGATTTGAACAAAGCATAATGTTGAATTCCCCAGACAAAAAGGCAGTAACAGACGTGTACAAAATTTAGGAGTTGAATTTCCTGGTTTTGATTTCTAGGTTTACCTTTCATCTTACCTAGTGACTTGGCAGCTCAGGGACCCAAGTAATATCAATAACTCCACTCTGAATACCCAGTAAAGAGTCTCCTTCCTTTCTGACAGGGAAAAACATAGCAAATGCCTATTAACTAAACTGTGAAATGTTTGTATTTAAATCAACTTAGACTGTGACAACTGGTACTGCCAGCAGATGGGGGCAGTATTGCTCTGATGAACTTCATATGCAAAAGAAACTTGGACTATTTGAAGGAATTTAGAAAATGTCAGAGCAGCTGCCAGCAAGGAGGCAGTGTTTTTATTGATGATAAATGTAGGGTTTGATTGTGAACTCTGAAAAGTGAAATCTATGGTAATTTCTCCTGATTTAGGAGTGTAGTACTTGACAATTGAAGGAAAGGATTCTGACATGACTCTATTCCAAATTTATTTTCTCTTACACTGAAACCATGCATAAGTTTAATTCAAATATATTATTCTGTGTAGGCAGCACTTCTCTGAACCCAGGTGTCCCCTATTGCATCCCAAGAGAGAGTATCTCAGATCTGTCCTGATAGGAACTCCCTGTAGAAGAATTCCTGTCTTGTAGCAAACAGTCCTAAGATACTTGTACTATTTGAGGTTTTTTCCAGAGGCAAGATGAGAAAAAAAGGTTTGTATTTAATACCTTGAAATGTTTATATGAAGGTGAATGGTGAATATTGCTTTAATTGTATTTAGCACTGAAATCTATTTCTTGGAATAATTAGTTTTCAGCTACAGCACAGCAATGCTCATCTGCATGATGTTAATCCCACTTTCTTCATCAGTAGTTGCTGTATGTTATTAAGTTACCTTGCACTGGTTTTGTTTGCATTACATCTGGCAGGAAGTTAAATCCCACGTGTGTGGGCTGGAGCTGCTGCTGTCTCTAGCATTTCAAAAATCCTTTGGTTTCTTTGGGCATCACCAAGAAGTTCGCATTGTGAGGGTGGCCCAGACAGTTTTCTCAATGAGAAATGTGTGAGTAACACAGATGGGAACTGGGTTCTATGAGTACTGGGCAGATTCTTAGCTCCTGTGTGGAATAAGAAAAGAAAGCAGCACAGTATTGGCTAGGCTTTTTTGGGGGATTGACCTTTTTCTTTAGCTCGTCACAGGTCTCTGATATATACAAACACCTGTAAGTGACTGTTAGAGCTGGATTAACAGTATAAGGAGTTTGTAGGGGGAGAAAATTATGTGCTTGCAATGGTGACAAATTTGATGGAGTTATTGGCAAAGTGATGTTGGATTCAGCACCTGAAATGAATTGCAGTGCTGGAGTAGAGAAAAACTGTACTTCAGAAGTTAGGTTGATAACTGTTAATCATCAGCCACTGTAGGCACCATGAGAAATATAGCTCATTTAAATTCTGGTGTCTGCAGACATTAGCCGTAGTGACCAACATTTTGTATTGGAAATTGATACAATCCAAAGAAGTACCTTGGCTTGTTATCAGGCTGGCATGTCCTTACACAGTCTTAAATAGTCCTGATGGCTATGGATAGGAGCATGTATGGCCCCAAGAGACAGCTCCTGGAGCCTTTGCCTGTCTCTAGAAGGCCTGCTGAGGGACAGAAATGAATTGCTCTTTGTGGTGACTTGGAGTGAAGGTTTTTACAGTGAAACACTAGGAGTTTTAACTAGAGAAATCTGATTTGAGTCAGGCTAAAGGGTGAGTTCTGGATAAAAGCAATCTGTGAGCCTGACCAGGATGTGAAGCTAATGAAAACTCAGCCCCTGGGAGGGAAGCAGAGGGGACAAAGCTCAATATAAGCAAGGATTGAGAATCGTCTACCATGAAAAATAAAGGGAGGGGCCTCTTTTCTACATTCCTCTTCGTGGCTGTAGGGAATGAGAGCTGGAACACATGGGGCAAATAGAAAACTCTGGGGAAACTAACATCTTAAAGGGGATGGGAATGAGGTGACATGAACAAATACAAAGATTTCTGGTTTTAGAGTCACAGCTCCGAAGCTTTTCCCCCACAGTTCCCTATGGGTTTGTTAACACAAGATCTTCACAGCTTTCAAAGCCTGAAGAAGAAATAATGCACGTCCCAGGCACTGTAAGATCAAAAGTGGGGGCACCTTAGAGGCATAGGCACTACTGTTTGTTTACTTGGTTATGCCAGCAGGAGAGGGAGTGATCTGTGGGCTATGTTTATCATCCTGTTCAAGGGCTGATAAAAAACAAACATTTTTTTTAACACCTTCAGTGATATATGCTGTCGACACTTGTTTAAGCAGTGAGTCAAATGCCTAAGCCTATGTGCATATATGCAAGAAAAGATGCATCCACGTCGATAAGTTCTCCAGTAGTCCTTGGCGTCTGCCTACATTAATAAAAGTATCCTGCCCTTTTTCTAAATTTCAGGTGATAAGTCCAGAGAAAGGCACTGTTTATTATCTAATGAACCATATCTTAGTGGAAGATTGCTTTGAGGGTATTCGATACTATAATATCAAAGAGAAAGTGTGCAAAGGAAACCGTAAGTAATAACCAGTAGCTTTAAAGTAATGAAACCTTGAATTTCTTTTTACCTTTGTTTCTAGCAACTCAGCTCCAAGAATGTGTTGTCTTTATCAGATGTTAGTTAAGACCAACCTCTGTTTTCAGCAATGGTCAGTATCTGATGCACAGCAGGAAAGTGTATCCCTGCCCTATTGGCAGTACGTATCTAGGTGACACTGTAAATCTCAGCAGTGACAAAAGACAACTTCCTTCTCACTGAAGCTGAAATGTAATGCTACCAAATCTCTACCCAGATTTTCACTACAAATACAAACTTTTACAGTTTAAATAAGGTCCATATTTCAGTTTTTCTTGTTGGTTCACTCTCCTTAGAAATCAAAGAAAAACATTTTTCAACTAGTTTATTTAGGCTCAACAATACTGTCACAATGGTGTCGAAAATAGACAATTACATTCCCAGTCCTCAAGGCTTACTCACTGTGAGACAGGTACACTTCAACTCCAGAAATTAAAATTGCCCAAAAGCCTGGAGACATTTGGAAGAGGGAGTTCACCTATGCTGAACCAATCCTTTATGTTACCACATCAGCAGTGATGCATGTAGGCAAAGCTTTGCTTAGCAAATTACTGTGTGATATAGCTTACCTTTTTGGTTCCACCACGTTTAAGCAGGCAGCATGTTCTTCTTGTCTTTGGAAGATCCAAAAAGATCTTCCACTATTAACACTTTCTTTATTCCACTATTAACACTTTCTTTAAGCTCCATGTTTTTGGAATATGAAGGATGTTCTCCTGTGTAGTCATTTAGCATTGTTCCAAACAGCTGCACCTGAATACCATGGGTGAAAATAAGTTTCACACACCTACTGGAAACAAGGATAAGGAAATGCCATTTGCACAGGTATAACAAGTAATTTGTGCTTCTTCAAAGCTTGCAAAAATGCTTGCTTGTTTTTATGAACTGACTATAGTTAGAAACAGGTGTGTCAAAGCTGAAAAAGCTACCTTTGGGAAACAAACCACAGGATTTACTTGGTAACAGTTTACTTGGATGGTTAGCCTTTGTGATCTTTGTTCAAGGCTTGCCTTCAAGGTCAGCTTTCTCTTTCGCATGTACTTCTACTGCGTAGGTATCTGCATGAGCTCTATCTATCTGGTATCTGCATGCTTAACTATATTTTTAGGAAGTGTGCTCATTTTCCAAGAGGGAAAACAGACCACAGGAGTCTAGATACCTTGCCCGTGGTTGGTCAGGAGATCAGTGGTGGAAACAAGGATTGAACTATTTTACTGAACTTAATTTCTAGTAAAGTAGCCTTCTGTAATGTCAAGGCAATGGAAGAGAGAAATCTCTGCTACTGCATGATTAAGAGATGTTGGGAAATTATGGAAAAACAGTAAATATGCATGCAGAAGCCTTTATTTTCTGTGTTCAGGTCCATCAGGACTGCAGACACACTAAATGCCTATATTTACATTGCTCCTTTGGAATAATTGTTATTTCATAGGCATAATTATTTCTCTTCTCATAGGCCTAATGTCAATAAAGTAGTTCAAGATCCTCACGTACAAATTATTTTTGGTCAAAGTATAATGAATAAGCTTCTCTGGTACAAAGGATGTTAGGTTTCATTAAACTGACTGGACAAACTGGTCTGTCATCACCAGTATACTAAATAGGCGTGCATCCCAGCTTGTTCCCAAAGCTAGATTTTGTTTTTCCATCTTGGATTTCTCTGGAAAAGCAATTGAATGCAGAGGAATAATTCTCAAGCCAACGCCTTCCTGGTGGCATCTTCTTGAAAGAACCAGTAAAACTACTTGGCCCTCTTGCAGATGGTTCGGATTTGTGAGGGACAGCTTTGGACCTGCTCATTCACGAGCCTTGACATTGGGATCCCTCCACCTTCGGAAGCAAAGAAACTTTCTTCCCCGGCAAACTTTATAACTGAGCCCAAGAAAGCTAAGCGGTGTCTTCTATGGGAGGGTAAAGACCCTTTTAACAGGGTTTATTGAGGCCTCCCCAGTTACTCAAGAGCAAGCAAATCACATCTCTCTCCGGACAACCAGAGGGACACTGTCTGGAGGTAGATGTAGGGCGGGCCGCTGAGTGAGCCTGGGCGGGGCCAGCGCCTCGCGCGGCACAATTAAACGAGCTATTAACGAGCCTAACGGTCATTGCGAGGGAGACCGGCTGCAGGGCAAGTAAGGCTGCGCCGGGAGAAGGGATCTGTAGCTAAAAAGGCCGACGAAAAGCTCTTTTTGGGGCTTTTTGACGCCGGGCAGAGGCCCCTACTGGTGCGGGGGGCTGACAGCCGGCGGGCGGACTGCTGAGTGAGCCTGGGCGGGGCCAGCGCCCCCCCCCCTTCATCACACCGACGGCTTATAAGGGGCCTCAGGGAGGGCAGAGGCTGCCCCCTGAGCTCAGGGGGGCTCCGAGGGCTTCCTTGCGTGCCCCGGTGGGTGCCTCAACCGGCACGTACGGCTGGGCACTGAGCCTCTGCCAGTGTACAAGGTAAGCTCAACCTCCTCCAAGCTTTCAGGCGGCTAGGGCGCTCATCCCGCCTGGCCTTCAAGTTTCCAAGTGTAAACTGTTTGCATGCTTCCAGCCGTGGTTACTACCCGGTCAAAGGCTGTTGTTAGAAAAGGAAAAGCTGTGGACACCCAGATGGAGGCCCCATGCAAACATGGGGGTGTCCAGGCCTCTGGCTGCAGAGAGTGACAGAGCCTGGCACTGGCAATGGAGGGCAGCGGGGACAACATCTGTGTCCGATGTGAACAGGTGAATGACCTGCTCTCACAGGTGGCTGAGCTGAAGGAGGAAGAGGAGAGGCTGAGGAGCATCAGGGAGTGTGAGAGAGAGATTGACTGGTGGGCCCACTGCCTGAGGGTAAGGGAACAGGATGAGAGCTCACATAAATCAGAGGACCCTCTCCCCTCTTCTCGCCAGGTAGCAAGAG